>CAUYRT010006779.1:0-17834 GCA_963574885.1 Lepilemur ruficaudatus
GGCACATGCCTGTAGTCCCAGCTACTTGGGAGGCTGAGGCAGAAGGATTGCTTGAGCCCAGGAGTTTGAGGTTGCTGTGAGCTAGGCAGATGCCACGGCACTCTAGACCAGGTAACAAAAGTGAGACTCTGTCTCAAAAAAAGAAAAAATGAATATAACAAGTGTGGTGAAGATGTGGAGACATTGGAACCCTTGTATACTGTTGGTGGGAATAAAAATGGTGTAAAACAGTATGACAGTTGCTCAAAAAACTAAAACAGAACTACCATATAATCCAGCAATTCCACTTCTAGGTATATACACATAAGAATTGAAAGCACAGTCACAAAGAGATATTTGTACATACACATTCATAACAGCATTGTTCACAGTAGCTGAAAGATAGAAGCAACTCACATGTCTGTTGATATTAATAGATAAGCAAAGTATGGTGTGAATATATACACAATGGAATATTATTCAGCCTTAAAAAGGAAGGAAATTCTGACATATGCTACCACACGGTTGAACTTTGAGGATATTATGAAATAAGCCAGTCATGAAAAGACAAATACTGTATGATTACACTTACATTAATATGAGATACAAAGAGTAAACAAAATAAAGACAGAGAGTAGAATGGTGGTTGCCATTCTCCTGGGACTGGGGGAGAAGGGAATGGGACGTTATTGTTTAATGGACACAGAGTTTGTTTTACAGGATGAAGAGTTATGGAAATGGATGCTAGTGATGGTTATACAACATTATGAATGTATTTAATACCACTGAACTATACTCTTAAAATGGGTTAAAATGGTAAATTTTATGTTATGTGTATTTTATCACAATACAAAAATAATAACTTATTTGCTGGGTTTTTTTAAAGACAGGGTCTCGCTGTATTGCCCAGGCTGCAGTGCAGTGGTGTGATCATAGCTCACTGCATCCTTGAATTCTTGGGCTCAAGCGATCCTCCTACCTCAGCTCCTGAGTTGCTAGGACTATAGGCATGCACCACCAAGCTCAGCTAATTCTTTTTTTCTTGCTATGTTGCCCAGACTGGTCTCAAACTCCTGAGCTCAAGTGATCCTCCCACTTCAGCCTCCCAAAGTGCGGGGACTATAGGCAATATTTTTTTTTTTAAATAGTAAAGACAAGTGAAAGGAAAGAATGAAAGAGAGAAGGGAAAAAAGGGAGAGAAGGAGAAAGGAGGAAGGAGAAAACCTGAATTAAATTTCCAGCCCCAGTACTCACTGATTTAGGCTCTATGAACCCGTTTCTACCGGCTTAAGTGGTCTACAGAATTATCACAAGACATAATACTCATTAGCTCAGAAGTTTCAGACTTGACTAAAGCAAATGATTAGCTCTGTGATATCGCACAGTGAACCAGGCAAAGCAACAAATAATTATGGTTGGCAGTATGAGAATTGAAGAGGTGGGAATGTTTTTTCCATGAAGTCTGCTCTTGGGCAGCAGAACCCCAGCAGGACAGCTGCACAGTGATCATCTTCCTTCCTTATACCCAAAAGGACCTGAATAATAGTGTCCCATGCAGACCACCTGTCCCCAAAAGCAGCTGAGGCTGTTTGACTATCCTGCTGCAATCAGAATGAGCTTGGGACTAGGGCAGGACAGAACCATGACAGAAACCTCAGTGGACCTTACTGTGAGGAGCTGAGAAAGGAGGTGTTTAGATGACCTTGGGCTGACCCATATTCCCTAAACCTTCAAAACCACAGGATGGCAGTGGCTTATACCCTACCCACAAAATATCCCAAATCCCAAAAGGCTCAGATTGGGGGCTTACTTCTGGGGTTTGGCCAACTGTGGGGACCAGAAAAGATGTGCCAGAGAAATCAGAACCCCACAGGGCCCAAATAAGCAATTTTATTAGAGGCTTTCGGGGGAGCGGGACACTCTCAAGCCTTCTCTGTTGTGTCCTGAGGACTCTGGGCCTGAGGCCTACTTTTTAAAGCCACAATGGAAGAGAAAAAACCTCAAATGCTTCATAAAACCAAACTTTTTGGATGCTGGTAGATTCTGTGGGACCCCACGTGAATTCCCAGGAGCCATCTGACCCTGGGGGCTCTCTGTCTTGGGAAGATTGGCACCAGCACAGCAGTGACCTGGTGGCTGAAGGTCCCTCTCCAAAGAAGTATGGTCTCCAATGCTGTCCTCCTCTGCTTGTGGGTCACTCAATTTGGGAAGCAGGGTAAGATCAGGTTCCCTCAGGCTTAAGTAGGGGCCTGAGTGCTGAGGCTTGGCCAGCTGTGGGGACCAGGACATCTTGTTCAGAAGGGTCACGCCCAGCGTTGCTGCAGCAGAGTAGAGACTCCCTTGAATGCTGACAGTTTCTGTGAAATCAGAGGAAGGCTGCTGCCCAGCCCCTCTGCTTTCGGTAGGTTCCAGGCTTCCTCTTCTACAGTATGTGGGCTGCTGACATTCGGATCTGGGAGGCTTAGAGGCCTCCCAAGATGTACATTCCTTCCTCCAGGGGTCGTGGTCTGCCCTGGAGGATGAAGTCCTCACTCTGCTGGAAGGCCTCTCTGCCATCCAGGAGACGCCTGGCCTGACCATTTTCCTGCCCCTTCTGTTCTCACTGAAAGGCTCTCGGAAGCTTTCTGGGCCACACCAGCTCCTGGACTCTGCTGCGGGCCTGGGGTTCCTGGGAGAAGGGAGCTTGGCCCAAGGAGCAGTTTCCTGGATCTCCTGTGGGTCTCTGGCGGCCCCTGGTGGCATGACTTTCCTGGGCTTTTCGGGCTGGGTGGAAATATCCATGGGTTCTGACCTGTCTGGTCTATACTTCTCCAGAGCTCTGGCCTGTGTAGCAAGTGTTGAGCTTTTTCTGCCAGGGGGCTGAACCCTCTGGAACTTCTCTGGGGACTTAGGGCTTGGCATGGAGCCCTGGGCCTCACAATGCCTTTCCTGCTGCCCTTGGAGCTCCTGGCCTGTGTATAATCCCGGGAACCTCACCCCAGCAAGGGGCAATGAACAAGATCCTAAGAAGTTAAACAACAAATAGGATTCCAGGATCCGATGGGGAGGGCCCCACTTCAGGTGTGCAATCCTCCGCTTCATGAGGGACTCCAGGAGCAGGCGTTTGCTCTTCTTGAGGACTGGCCACTTGGGTGAGACAGTGAAAGCAGTGAGAGCACCCACCAGAGCTGTGTCAGCTTCAGGAGCTTGGCCACACAGAAGAGGGGAGCAGGCAGAGGGCACACGGCTCCAGGGCTGCCCAGTGGGGCTGGAAGCCTTCTCTGCATCCACCCTTTTGTCCCTTTGTCTTCTCTGGGATTCAGGTCGGGCCTGAATCCCCTGCTGGGAGGCTGGACTGACCCCTGCTCTGTGCTGCCTGGCAGGGGCTGTGCCCTGGCTGGCCAGAGGCTTCATCTCAGGACAAGGAGCAGGGGCTAAACCGTTCACAGCCACTATCTGTTCCAGTTCCATGGGCCCATATCCAGAACCGGTAAAGGCTGGAGGCCATGCTGGGCTGTGCTTCCTGCCTGTGGGCCCCTCATTCTCAGAACAGTCAACCTGGAGACTAGCCCTGGCAATATCCTTTCCTCTCACCTGATCCTTGCCTCTTCCCCTTGGTGCTCGAGGCTCTCCAGCATCCTCAGCTCTGCATTTTCTCTGGCTCCCTACATCCTGGAGTTCTGCAGCATCCTCATCTCCACCCTCTTTCTGGTTTCTTTGCCCTTGTGCCTGGATCTCTCTATCAGTTTCACTTAACTGTCCCTGGTCCTCTCTCCCAGGAGCCTGGGTCTCTGTACCATCATCACCTGTGGTCCCTCTCAGGTTTCTTTTTCCTTGTATTTGACTTTCTTCATCATTCCCACCTCCCATCTGCTCCTGGTTCTTCCACTCTGATAAAACGATCTTTCTATCAGGGTTTTCTTTCCCAGGTGCCCAGATCTCTGCACCATCCTTACCTCTAACTTCACTCAGGTTTCTCTTCCCTTGTATTTGAATTTCTGCACCATTCTCACCTCCAATCTGCTCCTCTTTCTTCCATCCTGCTGAATGGGTTTCTCCATCAATTTTACTTGTTAATTCGCCCCAGTTCTGTGCCTCTGATGTCTCAATATTTGCACCATCCTCGCCTTTAAAATGTTCCTGAGTCTTCCACTTTGGTATGTGAACCTTTCCATTAAATTCATTTCCTAACTGACCCTGATTTTCTTTCCCAAGTACCTGGGTCTCTTTATCATCCTCACCTTTAACCTCTCTCAGGTTTCTCAGCCCTAGTGCCTGAATGTCTGTACCATTGTCATCTCCAAACTGCTCCTGGTTCTTCCTCCCTGCCAGATGGATCTCTGTATCAGTTTCACCTCTTAATTGTTCCTGGTTCTTGGCCTTGGGTGCCAGAGTATTTGTACCATCCTCATTTCCATCCTTTCTCTGGTCTGTATTCTCTGGTGCCTGAATTACTGCTCTATGCTCTCCTCCAATCTGGTTCTGATTCCCCCAACATGGTATTTTGAATTGTCCATCAATTTCACTTGCCACCAGTGTCTGGTTTCCCCAGAATGGTGCCTGGATCACTACCCAATCCTCCTCTCTTATCTCCTTGAGCTTCTTCCTGCTCATTACCTGGGTTTCCTCGGCATTCCTGTCTCTTCCCAGGCCTTGGTTTTCCCAACCCAACTGAATTTCATGTTTTAATAATTTCTGGTTCTCTCCCCTAGATGTTTGGGTCTTCCAGGCTTTCTCACTTCCACCCTGATCCTGCTTCTCCCATCTTGGTGTTTGGATCTCTGTAATCTCCTCACTTCCAATGTAGTCCTGTTTCCCCCACTCTGGGGCCTGGGTCTCTACACCATTCTCTTTTTTCACTTCTCGCAGGTTCTCCTTCCTGAATGACAGCATTTGCACAGCATCCTCACCTCCAACCTGGTCCTTGTTTCTTCCCTCTTCTGTCTGAATTCCTGCACCAGCATCACCTCCAATCTGGTCTTGTTTCCCTGACTTTGGCATCTGGGTTTCCCCACCATTCTCACCTCCAGTCTGGCCCTGCTTCCCCAATCCTTGGGCCTGGATCTCTCCCTTATCCTCCCCTCTGGCCTGTTTCTTGTTTTTCTCCACAGCATCCTCACCTCCATTCTTACCCTGGTTCCCCCACTCTGGTGTTTGGGTCTCTGCATCAGTTTTACATCTTAAGCGTTCTTGGTTCTCTCCCATATGTGCCTGGGTTTCAGGAGGATTCTTAGTTCCAGCTTCCCTTGGGTTTCTCTTCCCAAGTTCCTGAATTTCGGCTCTATTCTCAACTCCCGTCTGGTCCTGCTTCTCCCACCCTGGTGTCAGGATCTCGCCATCAGTTTCACTTATTACTAGTCTCTGGTTTTCATACCCCAGAACCTTAGTCTCTGCATCGTCCTCCATTCCAAAAGCTATAGGAAGTTGCCCCCCAGATGCCTGGATTTCCCAGGCATCCTCCCCTCTGTTCTCTCTCTGGCTCACCCACTCTGGAGCCTGGATCTCTCTACTGTCCCCATTTCCTACGGTCTGGTTTTCACCCCCTGGAGCCCAGGCCTCTTGTGGGCAGTCCCAGGACTTCCAGGTGCGCATTCCCAGTAGCTGGTGGGAAGGATCAGGCAGGAACTCTCTGGGGCAGAACTGTAGCCTCTGAGCTGAAGGGAGGTTTGGAAGAGAGGTGGCTAAGGTCACGGAGGTGGCGCAGGACCTCATGCTGATAACAGGTTCCAGTGGCACCAACTTTCCCTGGGAGTGAACCAGCAGCTGCTCCATGTTTTGGCACATGTCCAAGAGAGGGTGAATCTGGCCATCACTGAGACACCAGGGTACCTGACGTGCTTTCCAGGAAATGCCCTGAGGGAGCAGACAGGTGCTTGAAAAGGAGGTGGCATAAAAGATGGGCTCAGAGTGGGTGTGGGCACCCCAAGGTAGGCCCTGACACAGGTGCTGTGGAGAGAGCAGGTACTGGGCCCATGACTCCTGGAGCCTCCTCTGGTATCCCCATCTCTTTCTTAGTGTCCACTGTTGGATATGAGCATCCAGGCTCCTGAACTTGCCAGGACTGAAGAATTCAGGAGTCGGCCTGAAGAAAGTTTCACGTCTCATGGAGGGCACTGCCCACTTCTGTGGTGGCACCTGTAGGTAAGAACCGAGAAGCAAAATCCGTACACGCATATTAGCTCGTATAATCCATACAGATCAGGATTCCAAACCCCACTGTCCAAATGAGGATAGTTGGGCTCAGGAAAGGGGGAGTCACTTAAGTCACCCTTACAACAAATGGTATTCATTCTTTCAAGAACGACTAAGAGTTTTACTCTGGGCCAGGCACTGTCTACGGGCTGGGGGTACCAACATGAACAAGATACTAATAAAAGACCCTGCTAGGAGCTATATTCTAGAAATAGAAGACAGACAATAATCAATTACATAACATAATGTTTGGCATCAAAAAATATTCTTATGGAAATAAAAGCAGAGCAGGGAGTGGGGTTAGCTCCTTCAGACAGAATGGTCAGAGAAGGCCTCTGGGAGGAGGTGATGTGTGACTGAAGACCAGAATGAAGTGAGGGGAAAACCAAGTGACATCTGAGGAAAGGGCATTGTAAGCAGGAGACATTAAGTGAAAGGCTTGAGGATGGAACAAGATCATGGGTACAGGAACAGCAATGAAGCCAAAGCAGCCATATGGAATCAGTGGAATCAGTAACAAGGGGAGCGGGAGATGAGGTCAGGGACAAACACAGGATAGATTTTATCGGGCCTTGGAGGTGCAGTTAGGAGTTTGGATTTTATTCTGAGTTTGACGGGGAGTGTAACCACAAGAGCCATTGCAGGTTTTGAGCAGCAGAGTATTATGATCTGTTTTTAAAAGTTTGTTTTGGCTCACAGCATAATGTTGCACTTAAAACAGGCACAAAAGAACGCTTGACATATAGTTCCACACAGGCAGAACTGGTCTATGCTATTAGAAATCAGCAGACTTGTGACTGCAAACTTCTGGGCTGCTGGTAATGGTTTGTTTCTTAATCTGGGTGCTATAAGTAAATGTGTTCAATTTGTGAAAATTTATTGATCTATACACCTGTAATTTGTGTGTGCATATTATCCTTGAATTTAAAAAAAAAATGTTTTTTGAGAGGCAGGGTCTCACTCTGTCACCCAGGCTAGAGTACAGTGGCACCATCATAGCTCACTGAACCTCAAACTTCTGGGATCAAGCGATCCTCCTGCCTCAGCTTCCCAAGTAGCTGGGACTATAGGCACACACATCATGCCCAGCTAACTTTTCTATTTTTTGTAGAGACAGGGTCACGCTATGTTGCTCAGGCTGATCTTGAACTCTTGGCCTCAAGCAATCCTCCCACCTCAGCCTCCCAAAGTACTAGGATTATAGGTGTGAGCCACACCCAGCCTTAAAATTGTGTTTTAAAGAGAGAAAGAAGGTCATTCTGGCGACTGTGTGGAGGGAGGACTGACTGTGGTTGGACAAGGGAAGCAGCAGGAACTGAGCAGAGGCTGTTACTGTGGTGCAAGTGAGACATGGTGGCAGCTCTGCCCAGCAGTGTTTGGTCTGGGAGAAGTGATCAGATTTGAGATATGATTTGCAAGTAAAGCCCATAAGACTTGCAGACTGAACGTGGAGTAAAGGAAAGAGAGGAGTCCGGGGCAACTCCTGGGCTTGGGGCCTGAATGATGCTGTCCTTCGCCAGCCTGAGTTCCCCTCTGATTCATCTTTGGGGCATAGAACAAGTAGGTCCTCATAACAAGTAACTGAGACAGTCATGGTGCTGAGGGAAGGAAAGTGAATGTGTGTGGGGCTCCCTCACCTTGATGACATTCCTTCTGCTGAGGCGGGTCCTGGTGACCTGGCGCCAATAGTGCCGCACCTGCCAGATCAGAAAGAGACAGAGGACAAACAGGTTACCTCGGCACCGAGGGTCCCTGCAGCTGCGATCCTGGGGGAACAGGCCCTGCACTGGCTCCCACTCTGGGCCCTGGAACGGCCCCCACACGGCACAGGCACCCAGCAGTGGCAGCAACATGGTAAAGCGGAGGTCAGGCAGATGGTCTTAGGGAGCTGGAGGGAAGGACTGGCACAGCTGACACAGCCAGTTTAGGGCGGGGTAGCCCCTGCCTTATAGCACCCCTGTCACTAATGCCACCTCACAAAGGAGTCTGATGCCCCACCCTCAGCTCCAGCCACTGACACTGGTGCTAGGGCTAGCTAGCACACCCTTGGTGCAGGTAAGGACAATGCCGGGGAACTGCTCAAAAGGAATTAAGAGGAAAAATAATTTGTCTTAAACATCCCTGTCTTCTGGAGTGAAGACATTAAGTTCCCCACGTGTATAATGGGGTGTTGTAACCTGCAGTCTGCTTGATTTCTTTCTTCCTGCTAGATGTTTGCATCCATTTGTCCTTCTGTCTGTCCCTTATCAAATATTAATGAACACTCTGTTGAACATATGTATTTTTATTTGATCACTCATCATCCCTTCCTCTTCACTCACAGTATCCTGATTTCCTGCTGGAGAATTACTTTTCCCATCTCAAGATCAGTGTTGGTGGGAGAATAATTGCTACCATGAAGACTTCATTCAAAGGTTGTGTTCAAAATATTAAATAGCTGAGCAAGCAGGAACATCAGCCAATTAGAATGAGCCACGCTTTAACCCTTTAGTGGCTAGATTCTAAGTGGTCCCTGGGGTTCCAGGGGAGGGGTATCACCTATTTTAGCAACCAGTTAGGGAAGTATCTCTCTATTTTAAGAACCCAATATTCACAATGTATCCTGATCAAATGTCACCCCAGCTTGTACCTGATACTCTCTCACAGACCCAGGACAGCCAAAGAGTAGAGGTGGGATCTAAGTTTGGCCAACTTGGCTCTCTCTGCCAGGGCTCTAAGTGTCAGGAAGAGAGATTCAAGGTAGAAATAGGAGGTTGGTGAGAAAAATAAAAGCAGCCCGTGGCACCTAGGAACTGGCCTGGCTCTGTCAGTGATGCCTTGCTGTTGCTAGGATCTGCCCCGATACTCACAGCATGGCCGTGGTGTTCTCCCGTTAAACATTAATTTCACAGAACATCAACATCAGACAAGGCCATTCTAACTGTGATAATCAAGGCAAAGACAATACCGTTCCTGAATCCTGTCTGAACACAGAAAACACCTTGAACATTGTCCAAACCACAGAAATAACCAAACATTCCCTGATCCAGGCTAATATGAGTGACTACTACTTCTTTACCAATTATAGCTTTAGTCTTGCTTAATTTCTCCCACCTTGTAAGTAAGATTTATTAAGATAGTCAATCATAGAAATATCCATGTTTCCTGACAGCATCTAATCTAGAGCAAACCCCACTTCCTTCAACCCTTCCCAAAAGCATATAACACAAGCCCAAATCCTATAATAAATCCCTTGTAATACCATCTTATTGAGAAGCCCACAGTTCCCCATGGTATGTCTTCTCCCTTGTTGCAACAAGTAACAACACTACAGGTGTGTTCCTATCGGTCTTTGGCTGGAGAACACTGACAATAGAGTAGGACTGTAGGGATGGTCCTGTTCTCACAACCAGCTCCCCTTGAATTCTAAGCTCTACCACAGAGTCTTCCCCTAAATTCCTTTTTAGTAGCTTGGCACTAAAAATCCCTAAGTGAAACAAGCATTTCCTCTGGGCCAGGCATGGTACAAAAAGATAGGTATCCAAAGTGTCCAAGGCAGCTGCAGGTCCTGCTCCCATGGAGCTTCCAATGTGGTTTGGAAGGCAAATACTAAATAACAAGGTTGACCAGTGCTACAAAGAGCATGTGTAGAGGTCTGTGGCTCCATCCAACAGGCGCAATTATCTGGTCTGGGTGATCAGGAAGGCTTTACTGAAGAGGTGTTGAACAGGAGTTAGTTAAGCAGGTCAGTGGAGCAAATTACTCCCAACACAGAGTGACGAATGGGGTTGGAGAGACTGGGGTGTGCTCAGGATTGCAAAAGAAGGTGGGTGGGGATGGAACATGGAGGGACGAGGGGGGAAATACTGGTGGAGAGGGACCTAATAAGCCATGGTAAGGATTTAGGCTTTTTTTGTTCCTTGTTTTTTTGAGACAGGATCTCACTCTGTCATCCAGGCTAGAATGCAGTGGTGTCATCCTAGCTCATTGCAACCTCAAATTCCTAGGCTCAAGTGACCCTTCTGCCTCAGCTTTCTGAGTAGCTGGGAGTACTGGTATGTGCCACCATGCCCAGCTAATTTTTCTATTTTTTGTAGAGACAGGGTCTCACCCTTGCACAAGCTGTTCTCAAACTCCTGGCCTCAAGCAATCCTCCCACCTCCCATAGTTCTAGGAATACAGGTACGAGCCACCGTTCCTGGCCTGGATTCAGGGTTTTAAATATATGAATGTGGTAAGATTTTAAAACAAATTAATCCTGAGCACATTTCAACATTTATTAACTTACTAGGAAGGGAAATAGCAGGAGATGGACTGATTCTGAAAGAACATGGAAATTAAGTTATTATATAGTTAGGAAACAGAATTAATTAGACAAGTGGGTAAAGTGTACTGTCTCATTACTCATGGTCATAAAAATGTCATGTACCCATCAGTCGTTACCAAGGAGATCTGGGATATGATGGTCCAAGATGTCAGGGAGGCCAAATAATAATCATTAATTGGTATAAAGAATATCTAAGAAGCAAACCATAAGGACACATCTATGACTGTAAATTGGAGTAAGGTTTCATTTCCCAACAGTGGTGACTGATAGGATCGATTAATATAGGGAAATGAAACAGATGTTTCACCTCCAACAGAGGTGAAAAACAGTCCATGTGACAGGTTCTACTGGACTTGGAGTGGAGCCATCACTGCACATTTCTTAGTTTGGAGACAATTTTTCTTTCTCTGACAAGTCATAGAGTCACATGAGGTAAAGTTTGATGGCGGAGGGGAAGGGGGAGCGGTGGGGAAGATCTCTGATGTAACAAATGTTCAATCTTAGAGCCAGTACAAACCTTTCCTGTTGCCCAATGCCCCAACATATCTCAGGCACAGCAACTAGATGTGGTGGAAATAACCCAGGTAGGTAGCCAAAAATTCCAGGGTCCAGTTCTGGCTCTGCCACTCTATCATTCTGTGACCATGGGCAAGCAGCTTCCCTTCTCTGGACCTCAGTTTTCTTATCTGTAAAATTAAGAGGTTGTGTTATATGATTCCTAAGAGTCCTCCCAGGTCTCAACTTCTGGTTTCCAAACGAATTAATTGCAACTAGCCCTCAAATGGTCTAGTTTTGGCTAGATCCAAATGGTCCCGAGATGTACATGGCATCATGTTAGAGAGAGATAAGGAAGAGCCATGAGGATCAAGAAGAATCTATTGGAGATGGTAAGGCATGAGTTTAGCCTTAAATAGTGGAGATCTGGAGTAGCACTGAGAAAAGAGCAGAATGCTGGCCAGAAGAAAGTGGGCACCCTAAGATATCTCCAACCTCAACCTGACAGAAGCTCAACTCCCACACCCCCAAACCCGCTGTTCCTTCCGAATTCCCTACTCAGTGGATTCTAACTCCATTCTCCACCAGAAGCTTTGACAAAGGATATCCGAAGACGCAGGAAAACATTTAGAATTACCTATGATTATCCTACCTCACCAGTGTGGGTCAGAAAGACGATTTTGAAAGCACAAGAATGTGCTCAAACTTGAACTGGCAATGAAATGGTGACACCACTGAAACCCTTTGTTTTGGTGGGTTACTTTTTAAATGCCTAACTCATTGCTTCTGCCAACAGTTTATAGTAGAAAACTAGTAAGAACAGCAAAACAACGTTCCCACGCCCATACTGACGCTGCTCTTCTTCAGTGGCCCCTAGCTGGCGAGGTCCGCCCACTCGCGCGACGTCACTTCCGCTTCCTGCCGCGTGGGGCTGTCATTTCCGCTCCTCCTGTGTGGCTCTCAGCCGGTGCCGAGCGCACTGCCCCTGACCGCGGCTGCGCTCCTTGAGGAGTGGCGAGCCTCCGGAACCGCAGCCATGGTAAGTGCATGCACCGGGCCGAAGGACTGGGAAGCGGGAAGGCTCAGGGTTCTGTTCACTCGCTAGGTTGGTGGAGGCTAAACCCGCGCCATCTTTTCCGCTGGCGCTGGGTCTTAACCGCCCGGCCCTGAGTTACAACTTGGGCAGCTGCAGGGTCCTAACAGCCCAGCGGGAGATTAGAACTTAGGAAGCTTCAGGGTACCAGCTGCTGTGGTCAGAGGTACTTTGTAGGAGTCTCTTTGCGTGGCCGAAGGCCTCCGGTGAGCCTAAGAGAAACAGACCAACCCACGTGGGAAAGAGTAAAAAGTTGGGTGAAAAAACCTGGCTCCATCCTTTTGTTTGTTTCCTTTTTTACGATATCTGGAGGATGTCGTGAAGCCCTGGGATTTGGGCTCTCCTCAGTCCACGCCCATTGCTAGGATTCGGGAGAAGGAGATCTCCCTGGGTCTGCGCCTAGTACCTGCAGCGAGTTACACGTGCCAGGGGCTTAAAGGAGCCTTTTGCGTTTGAGGGTTGTGGGGATGGGAAGTAACCCCAACTCTCGGCCTGGAGCGCAGGAAAGACTTCTGCGAGGTGGTGGCCTCAAAAATCAGAAATCTTGGTAGCACCACGTGCGGCTTCTCTAAAGGCTTGGTGAACTCCGACTTTTAATCATCTAGGGATAGTTCCAAATCATGTGGCCTGGTGTAGCTAGTTTTGGTTGACATTTGGTAGGGAGGGAAGAGTTTGTGAAGCACTTTAACTTCCATAGCAAGGTTTAATCCTTCCAGCAGAGCTTGGATCCTGGCGAGAATACCTTCCCCCTGTCATTCACCCACAACTCCCACCCGCCACCCCTTTTAAAGCTAGTATGTGGCTGAGCCTAGAATTTGAAGCTTCTAAACCGGTGCTCGTCTTAACGCAGTTGCGTAGAAACTTTCGGAACCGGATAGCCTTAGGTTGAACTTTGCAGCGGTTTTCTTCAACTGTAAAATGGGGATGATAATGCACGTTAAACATCTAGTCCTAATGCTTGGTATGGATAAGTGAGCACGCTGTATTTGTTGTTAAGTCAAAACCGTGCAAGTTTTGGCTGCTTGGTGTACAGGAAAACCAAACTGATCAAGCAAAGGATTTAAGTTAGCTGGCGGTGTGATTTCATTCATTCATTTAATTAACCCTTGAAGAAATTAAAAGGTGAATAGATATACCCTAAGGAAGCAAGTTTCAAGTAGTGTTTATAAGCTAGTAGTTTGGTTTTAGAATTGAGTCTTAACTTTTTAGTTGACTGATATTAAAACAGTAAGATGACTCTTTTTTTTTTTTTTTTTTTTTTTGAGACAGTCTCACTCTGTTGCCCTGGCTAGAGTGCCATGGCGTCAGCCTAGCTCACAGTAACCTCAAACTCCTGGGCTCAAGCGATCCTCCTGCCTCAGCCTCCCGAGTAGCTGGGACTACAGGCATGCGCCACCATGCCCAGCCAATTTTTTTTCTATATATTTTTTAGTTGACCAATTAATTTCTTTCTATTTTTGGTAGAGACAGAGTCTCGCTCTTGTTCAGGCTGGTCTCGAACTCCTAACCTTGAGCAATCCGCCTGCCTCGGCCTCCCAGAGTGCTAGGATTACAGGTGTGAGCCACCACGCCCGGCAGATGACTCCTTTTTGATGGTTGTTCAGGCACCTGAAGTCTTCCCTTTTTATGCATTTGATATTTATTGAGAGTTCAGAATCCTTGTTTCCAAATAGATTGTTGGAAACGGTGGAAATACCTGGCATTTTTAAAAGTTTTTTTAATTGATATAGTAGTACATATTTTGGGAATACAGGTGATATTTTGATACATGTATACAATGTGTAGTGATCAAATTAGGGCAATTATGATATCCATCATCTCAAACAGTTATCTTTTGTTTGTGTTGGGAACACTGTATTTCTTCTTTTCTGGCTATTTTGAAATATACAATAAATTAATGTTAACTGTAACTTACTGTAGTATTGAATAAAAAGTATTCTTATGAGGAGTGATTGGAATTAAAGTGTTGTTGGGTCCTTTGTTTGGGAGGGTGACAGTATTGATGAATATTAGGTTTTTTTTAATTTATTTTATTTTTGAGAAAGGCTCTTGCTCTGTTGCCCCAGCTAGAGTGCAGTGGTGTGATTATAGCTCACTGCAGCCTCAAACTCCTGGGTTCAAGTGATCTTGCCTTAGCCTCCCAAAGTGCTAGGATTACAGGCATTAGCTACTGTGCCTGGCCAGATGAGCATTAGATTTTGATAAATTAAGGACATCTGTTGTGATTCCTCAGGTAGCCACTAAAAGAATAAAGATATGAGAATATAACGATAAAAGAATAAACTCCAAACCAGTAGAGAAGGAAATAATGAGAAAGTAATAATAAATCCAAAGAAAGGGAAGAAACAGAACTGGTGAGACAAAAGAAGGAAGAGTTGAACCCTATACATCAATACTTAAATATGTAAAGGGACTAAGTGCTCCAATTAAATGACAGATTGAAGTTTTTAAAAATGGAAAAGATAGACTAGTTAAAAAGATATAGTGTGGCCTATAGAAACATCAGAAAGAAATAGATTTTAAGGCAAAAGACATCAGAAAAGATAGAGGGTGGCTAAAAAATTAAGTAAAAATAAAATAAAAATGGCATAATTACAAGAAGGAATAGACAATTATCCAATTATATGCTATATAGAAGTTTTTGAAGATATTTGATTGATAGATCTTGAAACCAAAACATCAGTATGGAAATAAAGGGAAAAGGATTGATAATAATATTACAGGCCGGGCTAGGTGGCTCACGCCTATAATCCTAGCACTGTGGGAGGCCGAGGCAGGAGGATCACTTGAGGTCAGGAGTTTGAGACCAGCATGAACAAGAGTGAGACCCCCATCTCTACTAAAAATAGAAAAAATGAGCCGGGCATGGTGGCAAGCACCTGTAATCCCAGCTACTCAGGAGGCTGAGGTAGGAGGATCGCTTGAACCCAGGAGTTTGAGGTTGCTGTGAGCTAAGCTGGCACCACAGCACTCTAGCTCAGGCAACAGAGTAAGACTCTGTCTCAAAAAAAAAAAAAAATTATAGAAATTCTAAAATAGAACTGAACAATAATGAAAATACCACATACCAGAGCATGTAGGATACAGCAAAAGCATTACTTGGAGCCTAAAATGCTTATGCTAGGGGAAAGGAGGCTAAGAAGGTGGGAAAAAAACACAAGGACAAAATAACCCCAAAGAAGCGGGGGGGGGGGGGGAGCAAAAATTACTGAAATAGAAAATAGGTCCTATTATGATCGTGTGGACAAAATCAGCAGATGATGATCTTCTTTGAAAAGTCCCCTCCAATAAGAGTTAAAAAAAAGAGAAAAGATGTAAGGAGTCTTACATGAAGACTCATGGAGGCATGAAGGAGATGTAATCTGTAGACATTAAAAAGAAAGGATTTTATGAACAATTTATACCTATAAATATAGAAACTTAAATGAACAAATGCCTGAAAAATACAATGTATCAAAACCAAGTTGATAGATATAGAAAAACTGAATAATGAAGAAATTAAAGTTTTTTAACATGAAAAAACTAGGCCTAGTTTTTAAAAATAGCTTTATTGAAATGATTTACATACCATAAAATTCATCTATTTAAAGTGTGTAACTCTGGTTTTTCATCTATTTACATAGTTGTGCAACCATCACTGACTCTAATTTTAGAGGATTTTTTCAGTCTCCAAAAGAAACCTTATATCCATTAGCTAACAGAAAAAAAACCAGAATCTTAAATTGGTTTTATCTTAGGAATGCAAAATGTGTTTCACATTAGAAAAAGTTTAAAAAAATTGGCCAGGAGTTTGTGACCAGCCAGGGCAACATAGCATGACCCCCATCTCTACAAAAAAGAAAAAAAAAATTAGCCGGGCATGGTGGCACATGCCTGTAGTCCCAGCTACTCAGGAGGCTGAGGCAGGATCGCTTGAGCCTAGGAATTTGAGGTTGCTGTGAGCTAGGCGGATGCCATGGCACTCTAGCCAAGGCAACAGAATGAGACTCTGTCTCAAAAAAAAAAAAAAATGAAAATGAAAATGGTTAACTGCTGGAAAGGTGGGAATGGGGTGCAAGGAATGGAATGGGCAGCCCACCCACTCAATTCACTCCCTACCTGGGTCGTTTTGAGGCAGTTATCTAGTATTAGAATCAGAGGCTTGGTCAGATTTTTTTTTACTTTGATAACTTTTGCACGTAGTACTCTGACTAGATGGCTTTGGTGAGATATACATAAGTACTAATACAAAAAGAAATTTTGACCTCAGTGAGTTTATTGGTAGAGATAGTGTTGGTATAGCAATTCTGGAACCATTTTGTATGTATTGTGGGGTAGAATAAGTGAGAAAATATTGTGATGTGTTGGAAACCAGGGGTCTCACTGAGGACAGGAGATTTACATGGGGAATGGAGAGAGAACTTGTGCTACATTTACTGTGAATTATACCTTAATTTTGACTCAGTGAATTTGGGGTAGAATATGGACGTCCAAGTTCAAAGATTACCCCATGTGACTCAAATGGATGCTGAGCCATGGGAGCCCATTTGCAACCATTTGCTATAATATTATCCAACGTTAGGCTAAAGAGAGACAGAAGTACATAAGCTTTGGTATACATTACTGGACTATATAATTGCTAACTTTCTTTTTTAGTGGTAATAGTGTATTTCCATTTTTCTAAGCTGGGAGTGGACAGGCCATTGTTAATTACACTGTGTTGGGGGTGGGGCAGCAGAGAAACTGTCCTCTGTGTCCCAGTTTTTGATAGTATCTTGTAACATGTCTAGGGCAACTTCTGGTTCAGTTTGACTGATGCTTTTATTTTCCCCCACAGACTGAGGCTGATGTAAATCCGAAGGCCTATCCCCTTGCTGATGCCCACCTCACCAAGAAACTATTGGATCTCATTCAGCAGTCATGTAACTATAAGCAGCTTCGGAAAGGAGCCAATGAGGGTAAGGCAGCCACAGGGTGCTGGGGGGACGGGCGTTAAAGGCACTGTCTCTGAGGCCTCTGGTCTATACTTCAATTTGGATGGAGGGCTAGATACTCTTAACTGCGACCAATGGGAGGACCTAAGAGCAGCATTTTGACAGTAGATGCTGAAGACTGAGATAAGAATTTTTGTAGGCCGGGCGTGGTGGTTTACGCCTGTAATCCTAGCACTCTGGGAGGCTGAGGCGGGCGGATCGCTCAAGGTCAGGAGTTTGAAACCAGCCTGAACAAGAGCAAGACCCCGTCTCTATTAATAATAGAAAGAAATTAATTGGACAACTAAAAATATATAGAAAAACTTAGCCGGGCATGGTGGCATGTGCCTGTAATCCCAGCTACTTGGGAGGCTGAGGCAGGAGGATCCCTTGAGCCCAGGAGTTTGAGGTTGCTATGAGCTAGGCTGATGGCACAGCACTCTACTCAGGGCAACAGAGTGAGACTCTGTCTACAAAAAATATATATATTTTTTTTAGACCACCCAATTATTAACATTTTACCACATTTACTTCTTTCTTTCTGTATACATAAGTGCATTTTATTTATTTTTGCTGAGCCATTTGAAAGCAGTTGTAGAGACTTTATGTATTAGCTTTGTGATCTCACTAGAGCCATCAGAAGGAAAAGAGATTTTTTTCCCCCAGGGTATTATGAGGATACAAACATTTTGGTTAAATTTTATATCTTTGCCTCTCCCTAATGAGGGTTAGAGGCATGGCCTTCATTTAATAGATATTTATACTTACTTAAATAGTTATTTGTTCAAAGAATGTTTACCAAGCCCCTACCTTGTGCCAGCCACTGGGCCAGTCGCTG
>CAUYRT010006781.1:0-14606 GCA_963574885.1 Lepilemur ruficaudatus
GCACTGTCTCCTTCCCTGCGCCCGGGGGGTCCGGTGGGGGGGGGGGGGGGGCGGGGTGGGGGGGGGCGCCGAGGAGAGGGGAGGGGAGGAGAGGAGAGGAGAGGAGAAGAGAGGAGAGGAGAGGAGAGGAATTCAACACTGTACCACCAACTACACCACAGATATACAGATTTAAAATTCCTTCAGGCAGAAAAAAAAAAAAATGATAGAAATACAGATAGAGCTACACAGAGGAATAACAAAGGAAATGGTAATTACATTGAAAAATATTTTTTTATTATTTAAAACTATTTAAAAGACATTCAACAATGTAAACAAAAATTATAATGCAATGGGAGGGTTATAATGTCTGTAAAAGTAAAATGTATGACAAAAATAGCACCAGGACTGGAAAATAGGAAATAAAAGTATGCTGTTATAAGATTTTTGTAGTATATATGAAGTATATAATATCGCCTCAGAGTAGATTGGGATACATCAAAAATGTGTACTACAAGGTTTAAAATAACCACTAAAATAATGAAACAAAGAGTCACAGGTAATAAGCCAACAAAAGAGATAAAATGGAATCATAAATAAATTCAGTCCAAAAGAGGACAGAAAGGAGGGGAAAGAGAACAAAGAACAGATGACATCAATAGAAAATAAATAGCAAAATGATAGGTTTAAACACAACCATATCAATAATCACAATAAATATAAATAATCCCAATAAAAGGTAGAGATTGTCAAATTGATTTTTAATAAAACAAGACCTACCTATATGCTGTCTGTAAGATATCAAATATAAAACATAGATGCAAATAAGTTAAAAAGTAGCAGAATAGAAGAATACTTACCATACTACTACAAATCAAAAGAAATATAGAGTGGCAATGTTAGTATCCAACAAAGTAGACTCAGAGCAAAAAACAATAACAGGGATAAGGAAGGTCATTTCATGATGAAAAAAGGATCAATTCATTGAGGACGTAACAATTCTAAAAATTTATAGACCTAACCCAATTTCAAAATACATGAAGGAAAAAATAATAGAAATGTAAGGAGAGAGAGACAAATCCACAATCATCGTCAGATATTTTAACACCCCTCTCTTAATCATTAATAAAAGGAATAAACAGAAAATCAGGAAGGATCTAGCTCTTGACCAACTATCAACCAACTTAACTTATAATTTACATTTATATGACAATGCACCAAACAACAACAGAATACACACATTCTTTTCAACTTCACACAGAACATTTACCAAGATAGACCATACTGTGAGCCATGAAGTAAGTAAATATATTTTTAAAAATTCAAGTCATACGAAGTATGTTATCAGACTCCAATGGAGTGAAACAAAAAATTAATGACACAAAGGTATGTGAAAACTCTCAAACATTTAGAAACCAGTGCATATTTAAATCTGTGGATCAAGAAGAAATTAAAATATGTATTAGAAATTATTTTGAAATTAGTGAAGATAAAATCATGTATATTATGATTTTTGTGGAATGCCACTAAATCATTACTTAGGAGGACATTGATAGCCCCAAAGGCTATACTAGAGAAGAAAAAAGATCTCAAATCAATGACCTATCTTCTACCTGAAGAAACTAGAAAAAGAATTACAAATGAAACCAAAGTGAAGAAAATAATAATAATAATAAAGATCGGAGTGGAAATCAATGCAATAGAAAAAATAAAATAAAAGTCAATAAAACCAAAAGCTGGTTCTTTGGAAAGATCAATAAAATTGATGAATATCAAGCAGACTAATCAGGAAAAAGGAAAAAGGCACTAATTACCAGTAGCAGGAATGAGAGAGGTTACATCACTATTGAGTCTGTAGATATTAAGGGAATTATAAGGAAATATTATTATTATTATTAATTAATAAAATTTTTTATGCCAATAATTTCAACAACTTGGATGAAATAGAAAAATTCCTTGAAAGATATAAATTAACAAATCTCACTCAAGAAGAAATAGATATCCTGAGTAGGTCTATATCTATTAAAGAAATTGAGTTTGTAGCTACAAACCTTCACACAAAGGAAACTCCAGGCCTAGATAACTTCACTGGAGAATTCTACTAAAACATATAATGAAAAAACAATACCAGTTCTACACAAACTCTTCCAGAAATTAGAAGAGGAGAGAATTCTTCTCAACTTATTCTCTTAGGCTAGCATTGCCCTGATACCAAATTCAGACAGAAATATGAGAAAACTACAAATCAAAGCTCTCATGAACATAGATGTAAAATTCTTATTAAATTTTAGCAAATTCAATCAAATAACATAGAAAAATGATAACACATCATGACAATGTGGCACTTATTCCAGGAATGCAAGATTGGTTTACCACCTGAAAATCAATCAACATAACTCATCATGTTAACAACAAAAATATATAACCATCTAGAATCATCTTAATAAATACTCCAAAAAAAGCATTTGACAAAAATCATATATTCATTCCCAATAAAAACTCTCCACAAACTAGAAATAAAAAGGAACTTCCTCAACATGATAAGGGGTTGGCATGGAAAACCTGCAGTAAACCTTACTTAGTGGTGAAAGACTGAATGCTTCCCCGAAAGATTAGGCACAAGTTAAAAATGTCCACTCTTACCACTTTGATTCCACATTGTACTAGAAGGTCAAGATGTCAATAAGGCAAGAGAAAGAAATAAAAGACCTCCAGATTGGAAAGGAAAAAGTAAGGCTTTTTATCCACAGATTATATGATAATCTACAGAGAAAATATGATGGAATCTACCAAAAAGCTACTTGAACAAATAAGTGAATTTAGCAGGGTTACAGGATATAAAATTATATATACAAAATCAATTTTATTTCTCTTTACTAGCAACAATACAATCAGAAATTAAAATTTAAAAGCAATACCATTTACAATAATATCAAAAAGATTAAATGCTTGTGGATAAATGTGACAAAAGATGTGCAAGACTTACATATAAAAAACTACAAAACATTGTTGAGAAAATTAAAGAAGACCTAAATAAATGGAGAGTTATGTTCCATGTTCATAGATTCAAAGACCCAGTATGTTAAAATGTAAATCTCCCCAAACTGAATTGTTTTAAAAAATAATTCTATGTATTTTCCAGTAAAAATCTAGCAAACTTTCTTACAGAAATTGACAAGCTGATTCTAATGTTTTTTTGAAAATGAAGAACCAAGTTGAAAGATTAATACTACCTGTCTTCAAAACTTTTTGTAAACTACAGTCATCAAAATAGCATGGTCATGGCATAAAAGCAGAATATAAAAGCATAGAACAAAAAAAAAAAAGAGTCCAAAAGTAGACCCCCACATATACGGGCAACTGATTCTTGAGAAAGGTACAAAGGCAATTTCGGTGAATAAAGGTTAGTCTTCAACAAATGGTGCTTTAACAATCAGATATTCATATGCAAAAAGAAAGAACTCAATCCATAATTCACACCATATATAAAAATTAACTGAAAATAGATCATAGACCAAAATGTAAAACCTAAAACCATAGGGCTTCTAGATGGAAACATAGAAAAATCTTTACATCCCTGAGTTAGGCAACGATTTCTTAAATATAGCACTAAAAGCATGATTCACAACAAGAAAATTTGATTACTTATACTTCCTCCAAATTAGTAAACCTCTGGACTTCTCAAGACATTAATAAGAGAATGAAGGAAAAGTCAAAGCCTGGAGAAGTTTTAATCATATATGTAACAAAGGGCTTTAATCCGGAATAATCAACTCTCAAAACGCAATTGAAAAAAAAAAAACCTAGTCAAACAATAGGCCAAAGATCTTGTATCTTGTCCTCTCCTCTGTCTCCATTGCTGGTTTCCTACTCTGAGCATTCATCATCTTTCACCTGGCCAAGTCTAGCTCCCTCCTGCTGTGGTCTGAATGTTGGTGTGCCCCAAAATTCATATGTTGAAACTTAATTGCCAATGCAATAGTATTAAAAGGTGGGGCCTTTGGGAGGTGATTCATCATGAGGGGTCTGCTCTCATGAATGGGATTAATGCCCTTATAGAAAGGGTTGAAGGGCGCATCCTAGCCCCTTCTGCCATGTGAGGACACAGCAAGAGGCGCCATCTTGGATGCAGAGATCACCCAAGATGCACCAAATCTGCTGGTGCCTTGACTGTGGACTTACCAGCCTCTAGAAATATAAGGAATAAATTCCTGTTGGTATAATTACCCAGTCTAACCTAATTCTGTTATAGCAGCAAAAGTGAACTGAGACACTGCCTAATAGTCTTCCTGCCTCTGAGATTGCCCCACAACAACGTATTCTTTAAATAGCAGTCAGCATGATCATATAAAAATTTAAATTGGATCATATCAATCCACAGATGTAAAACCTTCCACGGTTTCCCAAACTGCCCTCAGTGCCCTACAAAGCCCTGCTTGATCTATCCCCAGCCTCTTTCTCCAACTTCTCATACACCCTCCTCATTTGCTACCCTCCAGTCATGGTGGCCTTCATTCTGTCTCTCAAACATGCCAAGCTTATCCCCAGCCCACCACCTTTGTGACTTCTGCTTTCCTTCCCTGAAGGGCTCTTTTTACATCTCGCACACCTCTTTGTCTAAAGGAGTAGGGGTGGGGGTTCTCCAAGAAGTCTTCCCAGATGACCTGGTCTAGACAGTCTCTGTCTGTCCTGTTACACAGCTTTAATCTCTGCATGGCACTGATTTATAACTACCAGAAACTACCACATTTGTTTGTTTCTATGCATTTGTCTGTTTGTGTATCTACCCACACTAAAAATGCAAGTGCCAGGAGGCAAGGACCAAGCTGTTGTGCTATGTTCTCAATACCCAGTCCACAGAAAGAATACCAGCCCATGTTACTGCTCAGTTGACGTTGGCTGAATGAGAGAGTTACAAATGCCTGCTACAGTGAGAAATCAACAAGTCTTTAGTTTCCTTCAAAAATTCAAACTCTGGACCTTTCCATAGCTCTCTGTGTCATGTTTCTGCATTATACAGCAAAACTGTGGCTTTCCTGTTCCTTAAAACAGTTATGCAGTATTAGGGATGAGAGGTGCAGTCTCTAAGATTCCAGTATTGCTTCAAAGATACCTCTCAGAGAACCTGAACTCTTTAAGTCTCCTCGGCATCAGAGGCATAAGCTGAAATTATCCAAAAAAGCCTGGTGTGATTGTAGGAAAACACAAAACAAAGAACATCTAAAGAAGAAGAATTCCTTTTGCTTTTCCTTGCTCTAGTGTGAACTTTCTCCTTGGCAGCTGTGCAATATCACCAAATCAATACCGCTTTCCTAATAAATTCATGATGTGCATAAATACAGTATGTGATTTGGTACTCAAAGTGTAGAAGTGGCCGGGGTCAAATTCTGGCTCCACTACAAATTTGCCAGGTTTGAATGGCTTATCTTCTCTGTCTCTTTAAATGCTGGAGAGAATGATCAAATCTAATTCGTAAGATTATTGGGAAGATTCAATGAAACATTTCATGTAAAGCACTTATCACCGTACCTGGAGTGTAATTAAGTGCTCCATAAATAGTAATAGTGTTCATTATGATTACATTTATTAATAATGATAATTATTATGAGTAACATTATTAGTAACACCTGATATCTTATCACCTTTTAGATGGAATTCAAAATTTTTTAGAGTCTGGCATGTGGAATATATGGGCTAGGAATTATATGGCGTGCAAAAACAATGCACAATGCTTGCATTTGACAGTTTTCAGTTTAAAGGGAAGAAAGAAAGGTGAAGAGGGTAGGTACAGTCTTATTCTGTCTCCTGCAAGCTTTCTTGCTGGCTGTAACTGTTAGGAAAATCCCCTCCACCATTGACATTAAGAAGGCCGTGTATTTGTGCTGTAGAAGACACACCTCACTGTTGAGCCCTTTCTGCATTTCCTTCTCCCGTGTTTGAAGAAAAGAAAGCTGTGCCAGGGTGAAAGGTCACCTGCCCATGTTGGTGTTTCCTGGAACAAGGTGCCTGAGTCGACTGCAGAGGGATCCCAGGGCCAGAGCCAGCGAGTGTGTGGCCAAGGGCTGAGCAATCTTATACCTCTGAGGCCCACCTGAGCGAGGGCATTGTCCCACCCCCATGCCAGAGAAGGAGCAGCATGCTTAAGCCCCCGAAAGCTTTCTCATGGCAGGAGAAGAAAGGGACGCTGTCAGCTTAAATAGCTGAACACAGAAGGTTCAATCAGCAGAGAGCCCCCTCATTCAAGTAACATGAGACCTGGGAGAAAAAGGCAAGAGAAGAGCTGGAATCCAGTCAGGTTTTTTTTCCTCTTTTTTCTTTTGCCAAAGCTCTTAGTGGGCATGGGGGGAGGGAGGACAGGGGAAGAGCTGCATGACACAAAAGACACTGCTCAGAGCTGATGCCAATGTGGTACCTTAGAGTTACTGAGTTGGGGTGGGGGAGAGGCCTCTTCCCAGATCTCAGTAGATGAGGGAAAATGCTCCTTTCAAAGCCATTTATTCAACGAGAGCAAAACATACCATTAGGAATCAATGCCAGGGTTTTGTGGGGGTTTTGCTGCACTTGGAGGGAAGGGTAAAAATTAATGGTAAAAAGTAAAGATGTTAAAGAGGTGAAAACAGATAATATAGTGGGGTGAAAAAAACCCTGTCATTTAAGAGCTGGTAGGGAGTTTTCCTCATGGAGTGGTCTGTATTTGTAAGTGGTTCATGTCCCTAGGCTGCTCTGGGTAGAAGGTTCTAGAAGGCAACAGTGAGATCAGAAGATAGCCAAACTTCTCTGCGTGGGAAGTTAATAGGAATTTAGAATTGGACAGGGCAGCAAGGGATAAAGTGAGAACAGCATCACGGGAGGCAGAGCATGCAGCACAGAGTGACCATGGAGAAATGCTGGCATATTTTTAAAGGATTTGATGTCTTATAGTAATAACATTCATTGGGTGTTGGGCAGGTGGGAGGGGCGAGAAGGGGATGGGGATAGTCACACCTAATGGGTGCGTAGCGCACCGTCTGGGGGATGGACACGCTTGAAGCTCTGACTTGGGTGGGGCAAAGGCAATATATGTAACCTAAATATTTGTACCCTCGTAATATGCTCAAGTAAAAAAAATAAAAAATAATAATTACAATTATACGAGAAGATTTGATGTCTAATGTGTACTTTTAAGTTGTTTGCAATTTAAAATGTCAACATCTCTGCCTCTCAGACTTGGAGCAAGATTTGCCCAACACACCAATGCCTGGTGAGGACAGTTTGGGATAATCAAGGTAACAGTCTACGTTCCTGAGCTGGGAGGCAAAGAGAGAGATGTAGCCAGATGTGAGAACTGAGTATGTTTGAGAGCCCATGAAGGGCAGAACCATTTGCCAGAGAACTTTCCCACTCCCTGCCTCACCTCCTCTCTCTCTTGCCCTCCTTACAAAACCCCCACGCAAACATAAATCCCCAGGAGAGAAACAATACCTTCTGCATGTGGGATGGGAATTTGTGCCAAATTTTATTTAAATCCAAAGGATAGGGTGACCCCTGCTTATGCTTGAGTTAAATTAATTAGCACACAAAGCAAACTTGGTTCATTGAGAACTTCCCAAGAGAATGTATTAGACAGGATTCTTTCAATTGCAAGTTAGCTTGAGCACAAAAAAAAACTTGTTAGTCCAGGAAACCCAAATCATGGAAAAGGGAAGAGTGGAAGTAGTTTCAGGATTAATTGGATCCAGGGACTTAAATATTGCAGGGACTCCCATCTCCTATTTGTCCCTCTCTTGGTGGGTCTGTTTTGTTCTTTTCCACCAAAGAGAGAACTTGTGCCTCAGGCTTTTCATGTTAGCTTCAAGAGGAAGATGATTTGCCTAAACCAAGAAAATACACCCGGAAATTATGGGGAAAACATTAGACAGTGGATGTTATATCAACCGTATTATTGGATGCTGATGCCAAGCTTTTTTTACATTCATATTTGACAGGCTGGCAGTACCCCTAAAAGGGCCCATGGGAAGCAAGGTTGGAGAACATTTAGTCTAAGCAAACCTACGCTTGTAGAAATTATTGTAGGCAACAACCCAACTCCCACATGGAGGCATTCCCAGGTATCATTTTTCTGTGTAAATGTGATCACATCACTGTCTATCACATCACTTGTCTTCTATCCTGGCCTACATTTAAAATTTATCAGTTCCCTCCCTTGTTCTTACCATACAGCCCTTCACAAAGCTCGGGAGGCCTAGTGCTACCCAACCCTTCTTATTGCTTCACTTCTTCTGGTACCATTCTCTGAACTCCTTGAACTGACCACCTCGCCAACCGTATTAGTTCCTGAACATGCCACTCTCATCCCACTACCGCGCCACTGCAGGGGCTGTGGTCTCTACCACAGACCCTTTCCCCACCCCTACCCAACTCTGATCTACCAGTTGGCCAACTTCGTTCCTATTTATTATTCAGATCTCAACCCAAGCCATCATTGACCACCTGCCTCCCTGATCTCACCAATTAAATAAAATCTTTTTGTGCTATGGTTTGAATATTTGTCCCCTCCCACACTCATGTTGAAATTTAATTGCCATTGTAACAGTATTAGGAGGTGAAACCGTTAAGTGGTGATGAGAGCTCTGCCTTCATGAATGCATTAATGCCATTATTGCGGGGACTGGGTTCATTATCATGGAGAGTGGGTTCATTATTGCAGGAATGGGTTTCTTATAAAAAAAAGTTCAACCTCCTGTTGTCTCCCTCTTTCTTGTCTTTTCTCCTTCTGCCATGAGATGACACAGCAAGAAAGCCCTCACCAGATGCCAGCCCCTCATTGTTGGACTTCCCAACTTCTAGAACTGTGAGAAACAAATTTCTGTTGATTAAAATGACCTAGTTTCTGGCATTCTGTGGTAGCAGCACAAAATGGACTAAGACATATTGTTACTGTGTAGTTTTTCATCATTGTACCTATCCTACCTGTAATTGTATGTTTCAATGATTCTTTGGTTAATATAAGCTCCATGAGGGTAGGAATCATGTCTATTTTGCTCACCATTATTTCCCCAGCACCTTGCACATAGTCTGGCACAAAGTAGCTACTTGATAACTTTTTGAGTAAATGAACAAATGAATGAATTAACTAATAAGAAAATGAAAGAATAAACTGATGGATGAATGGATGAGGAAGGAGGGATAGGGTAATAATCAAGAATGATAGGCTTCAGACGTACATTTTCTTTTAAATTAAGGGGGAGGAAACATTTCCATATGTGACTGACATTGAGCTAGATATTTCAGATCATCCTAATTTTAGTGTCCATGGTCTTTTTACTCTACTCTGTAACCCTCTACAAACAAAATGATGACTTTGACACCCAGGGAATTGGAAAATGAGGAAGAGTCACTTTTTTCCTCAAAGACATTTATAATCTATGGGACCAATGGACATTAGTTTATATAATAAACACTTAGATATCACTTGCTATGTGCCAGACATGGTTCTAATGCTTTACAAATATTAACTCATGTAATGTTAATCTGATGAAGTAGCTTCTATTATTATCAAAGATGTCTCTTTGAGTGACAGAGATCAAGTAACTTGCTGAAAGCCACACTCTTAGAAGGTTATAAAATCAAGATTTTAACGCAGCCAGGCATGGTGGCTCATTCCTGTAATCCTAGTACTCTGGGAGGGCAAGGCAGGAGGATCACTTGAGGTCAGGAGTTCCAGACCAGCCTGAGCAAAAGTGAGACCCCGTCTCTACTAAAAATAGAAAAAAAAATTAGCCAGGCGTTGTGGCATCCTCCTGTAATCCCAGCTACTCGGGAGGCTGAGGCAGAAGGATCACTTGAGCCTAGGAGCTTGAGGTTGCTGTGAGCTAGGCTGATGCCTCAGCACTCTAGCCCACATGACAGAGTGAGACTCCATCTCAGAAAAAAAAAAGATTTGAACCCAAACGTATGGCTCCAAAGCCCATTTGCTTACTTACCACTCCATGTAATTTTCACCATTAAAAAAACACCAGAGCTTAGCCAAAGTCTCAAAAGATTCTTTTCCTCTGTCACAAATAAGGGAGAGGAGATTAGGTTTTGTTCAAAATGAAACAAGCATGTTCCACTCTGTCTCTCCCACTCACTGAAACTAAAAACCCTAGATGAGATGCACAAAGCAGGCTAGCACAGGACTCTGAAAAGTAAATGGTAGCAGGCAGATTAGGGTAGGAAACCAGAATTCTAAGTACCACTAGGTTAGTGATAAGCTCCTTGTTTCCCCCCTTCTTGTATCTCCTGACTCAGATTCAAAGCATCCTAAAACCCAGAACTGCATGTGGAGAGCAGACAGGAAGGACTCCAAAAGAGCTCTATTGCTGGTCCAAGGAGTAGGAAAGGAGAGGCCCTCTGGATAGGAAGAAGTGGGGAAAATCTCATCTACTCATTTTTTACTGTTTTTGTTTTCTCTCATCCTAGCCCCCAGGCAATCACACAGTAATAGTGGTGACAATAGAAGCTGGACAAATACCTGAAATGCAGATGGAAGGTAGCACTTCTTTCTGACCAGAGCAACTGGTTCCAAGAACATGGGGATAATAGCCACTGCTCTTTTTCTTTATGTATCCTCTTGCCACTTAGCCCCAGAAGCAGACATACTGTGAAAAGAGAATGGCAGAGAGGAGAAACTAAGTGACAGCTTTCTAGTCCAAAAACCATAATAGAGGATTCCTTTGAGACAGTATCTGGGAGGTCACAGAGAATGGACTTGAGAAAATGATACCAAAACATTTTGTATGAACTCCTGTGCCTACTCTGAGCTATGCATATATGGACTTGATCCCAAACAACGTACCAAAATCTTTAAGAACTGAACTATATGGTAGACCACTGTTATATTCTCAAACTGGCAGCTGGATGGCATTCACATGGGACAGATCAAAATAGCACTGCAAAGCTTTGAAAGCTGGACTGACATTGAGACAATAGCTAAGAGGAGGCAGGTAGAAACAGGTAGCCTGAATAAAACCTGGTTGGCTGCCTGCTAAAACAAACAAATAATAGTCTCCACATGATTTAATAAAATCTACTTTTAGATACCAAGAATATCTAAATTAATAGTCAAAAAGTCCAGGATAGCTCTATTGTTAGGATTTGATGGCAGAATGTTTCACAGGAAGTTTTCCGGTCCCAGACATGGGTCCCTGGGTTTCTCGTCTCTGAAGCACAGCAGCAGGCATTGTGGGAAGGTGAAGAGCTTCCCTAAAGACGACCCTTCCAAGCCTGTCCACCTCACAGCCATCCTGGGAGACAAGGCTGGCATGACCCACATTGTGTGGGAAGTCGATAAGCCAAGATTCAAGTTGAACAAGAAGGAAGTTGCAGAGGCTGTGACCATTGTGGAGACACCACCCATGGTTGCTATAGGCATCATGGGCTACGTGGAAATTCCTCGAGGCCACTGGACTTTCAAGACCATCTTTGCTGAGCATGTCAGCAATGAGTGAAAAGGTGCTTCTACAAAGACTGGTATAAATCTAAGAAGAAGGCCTTTACCAAGTGCTGAAAGAAATGGCAGGATGAAGATTGCAAGAAGCAGCTGAAGAAGGACTTCGACAGTGTGAAGAAGTACTGCCAAGGCATTTGCATCATCACCTACACCAAGATGCACCTGCGCCCTTTACACCAGAAGGCCCACCTGATGGAGATGAATGGAGGCACTGTGAATGGACAAACTGGACTGGACCCAGGAGAGGCTGGAGCAGCAGGTCCCTGTAAACCAAGTGTTTGGGCAGGACAAGATGGTCTATGCCATCAGGGTGACCAAGGGCAAAGGTTACAAAGGGGTCACCAGTCATTGGCATACCAAGAACATGCCCCACAAGACCCATCAAGGGCTGCTCAAGGTTGCCTATATTAGGTCACAGCATCCTCACCCTGTGGCTTTCTCGGTGGCATGGCTAGGCAGAAAGGCCAACATTCAGTGCACTGAGATCAACAAAAAGACCTATAAGATCAGCCAGGGCTACCTTATCAAGGATGGCAAACTGATCAAGAACAATGCATCTACCAGTAATGACCTTTCTTGCAAGAGCATCAACCCCCAGGTGGCTTTGTCCACTATGGTGAAGTGACCAATAACTTTATCCTGCTGATACACTGTGTGGTGGGAACCAAGAAACAAGTGCTCACCCTCCACAAGTTCATTTTGGTGCAGACCACGTGGTGGGCTCTGGAGAAGATTGAACTTAAGTTCATTGACACTACCTCCAAGTTTGGCCATGGCCATTCCCAGACTGTGGCCAAGAAGAAAGCATTCATGGGACCATTTAAGAAAGACAAAATTGCCAAGGAAGTAGTTTAAAGTCAGGAATAGATTGTTCAGCTGGTGAGATCTCAATAAAAGTTTATTTCCAGTGGGGGAAAAGAAAAATCCATGACACAAAAAACCAAAACAATCTCAATATTTGGGACACCAACCTGAAAATGAAACAGATGCTGGAATTTTCAGACTTGGACTTTAAAGCATCTATTTTAAACATGATCCAAAAAATAAAGGTGAATAATCTTTTAAAAATGAAAAGATGGAAAGTTTCAGCAGATAAACAAAATATAGGAAACATTTTAAAAACAAAAATATTAGAACTGAAAAACACAATAACTGAAATAAAGCATTTACTGGATGGGCTCAATAGCAAAATGGAAATGACAGAAGAAAGAGCTGGAGAAATTAAAGATAGATCAATATAAATATTAAATCTAAATAACAGTGAGTAAAGAGATTGGGGGAAGAAAGGATGAACAGAGACCTAGGGGACAATGTCAAAAGGTTTAGCATTGATGTCATCAGAATCCTACAATGAGATGATAAAGAATGCAGTGCAGAAAAAAGATTCAAAGAAATAATCCCTGAAAAACCCCCCAAATTTGGTAGAAAACATAAAAGAACAGATTCAAGAAGCTCAGCAAACTCCAAACAGAATAAAATTTGAGAAATCTACATTCAAATATATCAAAATCAGAATGCTGAAAATTAATGACAAAGAAAACATTCTGAAATCAGCCAGAGAAAAACAGGACATTGCATACAGGGGGAAAATGATTTGAATGATTGTGTATTTCTTACGGAAGCTGGATTGCAGTGGAACAACAGATTTAAAGTGCTGAATGAAAAGAATTTGTCAACCCAGAGTTTGATATCCAGTGATATTCTTTAGGCATAAAGGAGAAGTAATGACATTTTGAGGTGAAGGAAAATTAAGAGAATTCATATGCAGAAGGCTATTTCTTAAATAAATACCAAAGAAAGTTCTTCAGACTAAAAGAAAATGATTCCAGAAGAGAACACAAAACACTAGGAATGAGGAAAGAACAACAGAAAGGGTAAATTTATAGGTAAATGGAATAAATTCTTTTCCTCTTAAAGGAATAGATACAACAATTGAAAGCAAAAATTATAACATTTTTGATAGGGTTTTCAATACAGATAGACATAGCATATGTGAAAAATACAACATAAATGTGGGGTTAAAGTGATCTATATAGTGGTAGGATTTATACATTCCACTTGAAGTGGGAAAAATTAATTCTGATTAGTCTGTAAAATGTGAAGCATGTACATTTTAACCTCTCAAGCAAGCATTAAAAAATTATACAAAGATATAATGAAAAGCTCAATAGATAACTTAAAATGGAATACTAAAGATATTTAAATAATCCAAAAAAAGGCAAGAAAGGGAAACAGAGAAACAAAAATAGAGGGAAAAAACAGAATACAAATAATGAATAGTAGAGCTAAATTCAAACATTTCAATAATTACTTTAAATATAAGTGGTTCTAAATGCACAAATTTTAAAGTACAGTTGCAAGAATGAATTTTTAAAACAGACCCAACTTTATGCTGTGTATAAGAAACTCTCTGTAAATATAATGATATCACTATGTTAAAAGTAAAATGATAGAAAAAAAAATGGCATACAAATACTAATCAAAATAAATCTGGAGAAGATAATTAATATCAGGCAAAAAAGACTTCATAGCAACAAAAATTACCAGGGATAAAGAGGGACATTACAAAAGATAAAGACATCAATTTACTGAGGAGACATAACGGTCCTAAATGTGGATGCACCTAGCAACTGATACTCAAAAAATATGAAGTAAAAACTTATATAACTAAATAAAGAAACGGATAAACCTAAAATTATAGTTAAAATTTCAATATTCATCTATTAGTATTAATAAAATAAGTAAACAGAAAAATAAGCTAATATATGAAAGAACCAACAACCCTGTCAACAAATTGGAACTAATCAATATTTATAGAACACTACATCAAACAGCAGAATACACACTTTTTTTTCAAGTGCCTAGGGAACAATCACAAACATAGACGATATTATTAGGTCATAAAATAAATGTTAACAAATTTAAAAGAACTGAAATCCCCATTTTTCAAGCATGCCCCTCCCCATCACAATGCTTTCCACATCCCTCAACTGTGGGTCAAAAAAAAAAAAAAATCAAAAGAAATTAAAAAAAAGAACTGAAATCATACAAAGTATATTTTCTGATCACAATGGAATTAAATTAGATAGAAATAACAGAATGATAATTGGAAATCTCTCAATACCTGAAAATCAAACAGCACACTTCTAAATAACAT
>CAUYRT010006782.1:0-12733 GCA_963574885.1 Lepilemur ruficaudatus
CCCAGCTACTCGGGAGGCTGAGGCAGAAGGATTGCTTGAGCCCAGGAGTTTGAGGTTGCTGTGAGCTAAGCTGACGCCACGGCACTCACTCTAGCCCAGGCAACAGAGTGAGACTCTGTCTCAAAAAAAAAAAAAAAATACAAAAACAACAAACTAAGACAAAACCCAGAGGTAAATACAAAAGAGCCTTTGATATTGTTCCTCAAAGGCGGGAAGGGGGTGGAGGCGGCCGCACTAGCCCGTGGCCCCGCCGCCCGGGTGTTGCGCAGGACGCCGTCCGGGGCCGGCAGCTCGTGGAGCTCCTGCACGCTGCGGCGGGCCACCTGCAGGCGGCATGAAACCATGCACGACTTCCCGCGGCTGCGTCTTCCTGCGGCTGCGCGCCGCGCTGTCGCCGGCTCCAGCCCACGTAGGCCGGGTCGCCTGCGCCCACGCGCCCCGAGCAGCTGCGCGCCTTGCCGCCCTGCAACCCCTCCTGCCCACCCCCAGGAAGCCCGGAGTTGCCTGCACTGCGACCGCGGCTGGATGCTGCGAGCAGGCTTTTATACCACAGGCGAGCGCCGCCGGCTTCTGTATCCACCAATGGTTGAGGGCGCTCTGCAGCCCGGCAGCCCCATTGGCTGCTCCATGCAGCGCTTTGCCCAATCAAAAGAGACATGGAAAGTCACCTTATTTGCATACTGCTCCTGCGTGCCGGAGCACAAAAACTGCCTCGGACAGAGCCCTCTGTGCGCTTGGTCCTGGCGTCCCTTGCAGTATGGTGGGTCAGTCAGTCGCTGCCTCGGATGACTAAGCGTCGCTCTGTCGCCTCTGCGGGCTGGAAGGCGGAGGAACCGGCCTTTGGGCCCACTGCCCCTCCACCCCGAGGTTGGATAACCAGGTGTGTGAAGCAGACGGCCTGCAGTCACATTCGCAGGAGGAAGGCACGAGACTCCACGTGCACAGGGGCAGCGCCAGTAAAAGAAAGTGAACTCCTGAAAAATGGTGAGATTTCGGAGTGCTGTTACAGGAGAGGGGAGAGTGAATGATTTTTAGGAGAGAGAAATTTGGCAGAATAGACGGGAGATGTGACAGTTTGTGCCAGTTTGAGTGTGGGGTCCAATTCCATTCTCCTTCCCAGTGAGAAGAGGTCATCTTCCCTGGTTGATGAAACTCCCTGGGAGGGAGGGGTTTGATGACGACTGAGTTTTGTTTTTTTTTTTTGGTCATAAAATCGGCATTTCAACTGAGTTTCTTTTAAAGCAGCAGTCGCCGCTTTATCCTTCTCTCCTGGCTACCGTTCCCAGCTTCTGGTAACCAGCACTCTGCTGTCTCCATGAGATCAATTGTTTTTATTATTGATCTCACGTGTTCTCCCCTACAAAGGAGAACACGTGAGATTAGTCTTTCTGTACTTGGCTTGTTTCACTTAACACAATGTTGTTCTCCAGTTCTGCCCATGTTGTTGCAAATGGCAGCATTTCATTCTTTTTTTGTGGTTGAATAAAATTCCATTGAGTACACACTATGTTTTCTTTATCCACTGATAGACACTTAGGTTGCTTCCACATTTTGACTATTGTGAATAGTGCTGCAATAAATGTGGGAGAGCAGGTATCTTTGCAATATACTGATTTCCTTTCTTTCGGATATATACCTGGCAGTGGGATTGCTGGGTCATTTGGTGTGATTTTTTTTTTTTAATCTATAGACTCTCATGTGTACAAAAATGTCTTGTAAAACTCTCCAAAGAGTGTAAAGGTAGTTACTGTGGCCTGTGAGAGTTTCATTCTGTCTGGCTGGTCCATGCATGTGCCATATTGCTGACAGTTGATGTTTCTTCATTTCTCAAATGGTTTTATGAACACTGAGAAGATTTATTTGTCAAACAGAAGTGGCTAACACAGCCCTCTTCACGGACACAGGTGTAACAGACTTCAGGCCAGGTGCAGTGGCTCACGCCTGTAATCCTAACACTCCGGGAGGCCGAGGTGGAAGGATCACTTGAGATCAGGAGTTTGAGACCAGCCTGAGCAAGAGCAAGACCTCGTCTCTACTGAAAATAGAAAAATTAGCCGGGCACGGTGGTGCATGCCTGCAGTCCTAGCTACGTTAGGAGGCTGAGGCAGGAGGATCCCTTGAGCTCAGGAGTTCAAGGCTGCAGTGAGCTATGATGACACCACTGCATTCTACCCAGGTGACCGAGACCCCGACTCAAAAAACAAAACAAAAAACACTTCAGTCTTTGTCTCATGTGAATTATCCATCTCCAAGCGAGTAAGATTCCTGTTGGAAAATGAAGCATCTCATCTATGCGCCCCGGGAGTGATGTGATTTGTAGAACATGGGTGCTGTTGCTGATTCCCTTTGCCCCAGTGTGAACCTGTGTGAACCCCACCTTCCCAGTAACTGCAGCAGGTCTCTAGTTATTTTGCTGCCTCAGCCCCTCCCTGAGAAAATGCTCATCACATGCTCTCCCAAAGAGAAGTCCTGCGCCAGGACAGCCCCCAGATAGACCAAGGAGCGGGTGGACAGCACCCCCTTCCCCACCACGCAGTCCCGGTTCCTTCTTCCACCGTCACTCCTGTCATCCCCCGGTCCTCTCCCCCGTTCCCCACTCAGAGGCAGCTACTCCGCTGGATTCCGTTTGTTCTGTCTGTGAGAACTGTCCTTCTACAGCATGAGCAGTTGTTTGGTGGGCAGGCACTTTAATTTCGGGTAAATGGCCCTGTGTTTTATATTCACTCCCCCACGTGGTGGTGTGTGGCTCATCTGCCTCTTCCAAGGGCTGCGGCGTATTCCGTGGTCTCCATCTGCCCTTTTCACCTTCCACCTGCCACCACAACAGCGCAGCAGGTGTGCATCCCGTATCCTGCAGGGGGTGTCTTTGCAACATAACCCCCGGGGATGGACCTGCTGGGTCCTCAGGTCACTATGTCCTCAGTTTGACAAAGTTGGCCAGACGGTGCTGCAGAAGGAGGGCTTGGGGTGCCGGAGGTCGGGGGCAGGCATCTCGTCTCCACCAGTCTAACAGTCAGGTCCTCGCTCCTGTGCGTGTACCCTTTCCATTGCTCCAAGCCTGTTTGGCTTCTACAGATTCAATGTTTTGTGTCCCCCTAAAATTCGTATGTTAAAACCCTCACCCCCCAAGGGAATGGCACTGGGAGATGGGGCCTGTGGGAGGTGATGAGATGATGAAGGTGGGGCCCTAATGAGAGGAGTTAGGGTCTTTAAAGAGACCCCAGAGAGACTCTCACCCCTTCTGCCACATGGGGACACAGTGAGAAGGCTTTCCATGAACCAGGAAGGGGGTCTCACCAGACACTGAATCTGCCTTGCCTCGATCTTGGACTTCCAGCCTCCAGAACTGTGAGCAATACGTTTCTGTGGTTTACGAGCTACCCAGCCAATGGCATTCTGTTATGGCAGTCTGCAGGGACTAGGACAGCTTCCTCTATCACAGTGCTTTCTTCAAAACCTTGCTCATTTTCTTTTTAAATTCCTTTTTGCTTCTCTGGACCTGCAGGAGTTCCTTGCATAGTCTAGATGTTAACCATGTTGGTTTGGACACTGCAAATATCCTCTATGACTCTCTATTAACTCTGGCTGTGGGACCCGTGGTTGAACAGAAGATGGAATTTTTTAAATAAGCCTGACCACTTTGCTTGTGGAAACCAGCTGGTGCCAGCCTGTCTGGGTGACACCAGCAGACAGCTTGGGCACCACTTGGTTTCCTCAGTAAGGTGGCACTCAGCAGCTGTGTTCCGTGACCCCACCTCCCCACAGCAGAGCGGGGCTGGGGCGGTGGGCGGTCTATCCACAGGTTTCCAGAGAGGTGAGCCAGGCAGCAACAGCCTCTGTCCACCCCGTCCTCCTCTGCATGTGGCATCTGCATCTAGGAAACCATCAGTTGAAGGGGCTCTTCCTGGAGTTCTCTGGTCAGTCCTGCACGTGCACCCCAAGCCCTGGACACCATGCGAACGTCTCACGTGCACACCTCGTCAGGGGCACCCTGTGAGTGTGCCTCGTGGCAGAACAATTTCTGCTGCCCCATTCCCCACGGGGGAAGAGACTCCCGCCATCTTCACTCTGCCACCCCCTCAGCTACAGCAACCAACGACTCAGGAACCTTCCTGTGTGTGTCTCCCCAGGGAACCCTGTTGGCATTGTCTTGGCATAGCAACCCAAGGGTGGAACTGCTGTGTTTCCGAATCTCTTAGTCCGTTCCGGCTGCTCCGTCACCCAGGCTAGAGTGCGGTGGCGTCATCACAGCTCATTGCAGCCTTGAACTCCTGGATTCAAGCGATCCTCCTGCCTCAGCCTCCCGAGTAGCTGGGACTATAGGCACAAACCACCATGCCCAGCTAATTTTTTTCTATTTTTTTGTAGACATGGGGTCTTGCTATATTGCCTAAGCTGGTCTCAAACTCCTGGCCTTCTGTGATCCTTCTGCCTCAGCCTCCAAAAGTTCTGGGACTACAGGCACAAACCACCAAGCCCGGCCAGATAAGTTTTCCTTTAACACTGGAGACTGCCGGGGCAGAGGGAAGAGGCGCTGTGGACACACAGACTCAGCACACAGGCTGGAGCAAACTCACTTTATTTGGCATCGAGAGCCCAGCCCACAAGCCGGGCAGCTCAGACTCACAGCCATCACGCCAGGGCTGGGGGCTTCGGAGGGCTGGGAAATGGGCCCCGACCCCCCATGGCCTGGTTATCACCCAAAGCACCCGAGTCTACATGTCTGTCTGCATCCATGTTCCCAACCTGGCCATTCTGCCTACCCTGTGCTGAGTTTTGTGAACTGGACTAATTACCCTATACACGAGGATGCTGCAGGCAACTGCGCTACTGCTACGTCATGAGTTTTGCGAGATTCACCTACCAGAGAAAACACGAAGAACAAGCCAAAGATACAGCGAGATGAAATCCCACGGCAGGGCCCAGGGGTCCCTGGAGGGAAGCCAGGAAAGGGACCCTGCAAGAGAGGGGGGATCAAGCATAGGGACAGTTCCTGCAGGGCCACCTGGGCCAGGAGGGGCGACGGGGAGAAGGGAGGTGGACAGGGCCACCGGGACGAGGCACTGTGGGCCCACACCCACAGGGCAGGGGCCGCTCTCAGGGGACATCGAGAATGTTGCACTTTCTTTCTCTTCCCCGAGGGGTTGGATTCCAAACGCACCCCAGGACCCTTCATGTGCTCCCTTCTCCCAGACACTAACCCCAAAAGCCTGCTGAAGAACAGCCCCGTCCCAGGCACCCTTTGGAAGGTGGTGGGGTCAGGGTCCCTTGGTGCCAAAGTGATGTCCCCATGCGCATTGAGGCCGCTGGGTGACACGGGAGGAAAGTGTGGGCCCCGAGGCGCTGGGTGAGTCTCTGATGGAGGAATGAGCCGAGAGGACGGCCCAGGGAGGGCGGGGTGCAGGTGGGGGAGTGACCAGCCACTACGGGAAAATGTCTACAGCCCCGAAAACATCCACGCCTCAAGGAGAAGGAAAAAGGAACAGTGTTGAAACACGTATGATCGGAACAACCGAAGGTGGAGGCACCGGAGACGCTTCCCCGAGTCCACAGCTGACGGGTCCCTCGGAGGTGAGGATCCGTCCCTTCTGCCTCAGGCTCCAGGGGACCCTGCAGGGTCCGCGCCATCACTGCATGGGAGGAGAGAGGAACAGAGACAGAGACAGAGTGAGAGAGACAGAGACAGAGAAAGAGAGACAAAGATACAGAGACAGAAAGATACAGAGACAGACACAGATGGAGACAGAAAGAGACAGTGAGACAGACAGATAAGTCAGAAAGACAAAAAGATAGAAACAGAAACAGAGACAAAGACAGAGATAGAAAGAGACAGAAATAAAGAGCCACAGAGAGACAGATACAGAGAGAGCCACAGAGAGACAGAGAGACAGACAGAAATAAAGACAAATACGGAGAGACAGTGAGACAGACACAGAGAGAGGAAGAGATGGAGAGAAACATGCAGACACAGAGAGACAGAGACCGAGAAAGAGAGAGATCTCTGCTGTCCCAGGCACGACACACCCAGACTCAGGAGACCTGACATCCCTACCTATACCAAGCCCCGACCTCTGTGTCCCCAAAGCCAAAGCCTTGTCACCTACAGTTGGCATGGGTGACTGGGTGGCTCAGGCAGGGAGCTGCTGGTTCCAGCATCGCAGCCCCAGGTGCAAAAAGCCCAGAGTGGGTCACTGAGGGCCTCGAGATTTAGGCCGGGTCTCGGGCAGAAGGTGAGAAGAAACCCCGAGGACCAGAGCCCCAGGCAGGGGGTTTCCTGGCAGAGCCGCTCTCAAGAGCTCCAGGGCGGGGCAGCGGCCCTCCAGGTTCTGGCACTCAGGGCCCAGACATCCCCTCCTGTGCAAAGACTGCAGACACCTCGGACCAGCCTCGGCTCAAGTTCCCCTGACATCACCCTCCCTGATCACCTGCTCCTTCCCGAGACTCGGCCCGTGAGGCCACAGTGCACAGACTCAGGCTGTGGCTTCTGGTAAATTACCCCTGGCAAGGGCTCCCTGCCAGGAAGACGCCAGTGAGCGAGTGGCCCTCCCGCCCGCCCATGGCCCCACCGGGCACAGACCCCCCACGCCCACACCTGCAGCAGCATGCTCAGGCCCAGGTTGCGGTGCTTCCTCTCCAGCTCCGACACAGCCTGCAGCAGGGACCGGAACCGCTCGGCCGGGTCAGCCAGCTCGTCCTCCGGGACCCCCTCCTCTTTCTCAGCCTCTTGCAGGAAGTACTCCTCCTCCTCAGCGAAGAAGGCCCGCAGCTTCTTGTAGTCAGTCAGGGCCTTCTTCCTGCGGTCCATCACGTGTCCCTACAGGGCGGGCGGCAGGAAAGGACACGTGTGTCCTTGGGCCCCAGCTGGGTACCGCAGGCCAGCCTCCCCACAACCATCACCTATCCCTGGGGGACGAGAAAGAATTGAGAACATGCCACTCCAAGACATGCTGCTGTGGCATATTGACTTGTTTTGAAATAAAAGCATTAATAAAACAAAAAAACAGCAGGTGCAAGATCACTCTGATATTCATTCTGCTTCTTAAAAGCAGATGAAGTTCCCACGTGGGCCAGGCATGGCAGCCTGTAATCCTGGTGCACTGGGAGACCAAGTTGGGAGGATCACTTGAGGCCAAGAGTTCAAGACCAACCTGGGCAACATAGCAAGACCCCATCTCTACAAAAAATAAGAAAAAAATTAGCTAGGCATGGTGGTGTATATCTGCCATCCCCCTTACTCAGGAGGCTGAGATGGGAGGGTCGCTTGAGCCCAGGAGTCAGAGGCTGCAGTGAGCCATGATCACACCACTGCACTCCAGCCTGGGCAACAGAACAAGACTCTCTCTATAAAAAGAAAAAGAAAGAAATTCCCACGTGAAAGATGCCCTTCCTGTACCAACAGAAATGATATTCTTATCAAGGACAACAGGAAGTCAAGGTTCATGGAATTTGATACTGATTTTGCTAAAATATATTTTTTGAGATAGTCTCGCTCTATTGCCGGGCTAGAGTGCCGTGGCGTCAGCCTAGCTCACAGCAGCCTCAAACTCCTGGGCTCAAGTGATCCTCCTGCCTCAGCCTCCCCAGTAGCTGGGACTACAGGTATGCGCCACTGTATCCGGGTAATTGTTTCTATATATTTTTAGTTGTTTGGCTAATTTCTTTCTATTTTTAGTAGAGACGGGGTCTCGCTCTTGCTCAGGCTGGTCTGGAACTCCTGAGCTCAAACAATCCCCCCGCCTCGGCCTCACAGAGTGCAAAATAACTCTTATCTTTTAAGCCTCCCACATAACGTAGTCCGGTTCTTTTTACAACTTTCGTTGGTCTTTGCCCCACTCGGTACGTAAACCGTTTGACTCTGACCGCTTTTCTTTTTGAGGGCTCCCGTGCCTGCAGCACTTGGGGTAGATAAATCCATACGCTTTTCTCCTGTGAGTCTGTCTTCTGTCAGTGGAACTCTCAGGCCCACCCTGGGACCTACGCGGGGAGAGGCGGCGTTTTCTCCCCGGGTGCTGTTAGTGCTCGGCTGTGCATGAAGACCCCCCCACCTCCCAGCAGCCGAGGGGAAGGCACATCCCTGAGAGTCTCTGCTGGGTCCGAGGCCTGTCAGCCACGTGACCGTTGCGTCAGGACACACATCCACTTTTCCGTTGACCTTCGCTGCCGCACCCTCACCGCAACTCCGAGGGCTGAAAACCATCCCACTAGCCTGCAGCTAAAACTGACGTGTCCACACGTGCCGCTCCTCGGCCAGTCTCCAACGCCTGACCTTACAAACAGCAGACCATGGCAAGGTGCTACTCTGACTTTACTTAGGTTCGCCAGAGTCTCCGCCGACCTGGCCCTCGGCCACCCTGTGCAGGGCGTCACAGAGGCTTATGCTTCTGTGGCTGACAGAGAAATGCCAATGACAGCTGGGTCCTGCTGGTTGGCCGGCGTGGTGCGCCACTAATTTCTTCCTTTGAATTTAGAAGGCTTCTCTCTCCTCAGCGTCTCCACCGCCACCCCCAAAAACACGTCTGATTAAAAGCCCTGATCTGCTAAAATCTGTAGCCAAAACAAGTCCTTTGGGGTAACACAGGGTTATTGAAAAATGGAGGTCCCCAGAGCCTTCCAGCATCACCTGCACTCAGCAGTTTGTGCCTCTCTCAGAAGCAGGGGCAAGTTCCGAGGAGACCCCGCTGGCAGTGTGGGCTGCCAGGGGTCCAAGGAGCATTGTGGACCAAATTTGTCACCTCTATGCCACTGTCTGAGGGAGGCCTGCACCTCAGGCCTCTGTGGGTGGGCAAAGGCTGGGCTAGACCAGAAGCACAGAACGCCCCAACACGGGGTAGGACTGGCCGCCTCGGCCTCAAGGTGCGGGCCCACAATCTGAGAGCTTCCATAGCTTTAAAAAGTGCTTTATGGCCGGGCGCAGTGGCTCAAGCCTGTAATCCTAGCACTCTGGGAGGCTGAGGTGGGAGGATCACTTGAGCTCAGGAGTTTGAGACCATCTAGAGCAAGAGCGAGACCCCATCTACTAAAAAAAGAAAAATCAGCAGGGCGTCGTGGTAGTGTGTGCCTGTAGTCCCAGCTACTCGGGAGGCTTAGGCAGGAGGATTGCTTGAACCTGGGAGTTTGAGATTGTAGTGAGCTATGATGACACCACTGCACTCTACCCAGGGTGAAGGAGCAAGACGCTGTCTCAAAAAAGAAAAGTGTTTTGTTTCCATATGTTGAAAGAGATTAGAGGATTTAGGAAACTTGGAGAAACTAGTACAGATTCACTATACACAAAGAAAAAGTCACCAAAAAGAGTCTAAACTAATGTGTGATGCCACTTTGAGAAAAGTAATGCTGCCATAGTTGGAATGTTTGTGTCCCTCCTCCAAATGCCCATGGTGACATCCTTATCCCTAAGTGATGGTGTTAGGAGGTGGAGCCTTTGGGAGGTGATTAGGTCATGAGGGTGGAGCCTCATGAATGGGATTTTTTTTTTTTCTTTTTTTTTTTTTGAGACAGAGTCCTCAAACTCCTGGGCTCAAGCAATCCTCCTGCCTCAGCCTCTCGAGTAGCTGGGACTAGAGGTGCTTGCCACCATTCCTGGCTAATTTTTTTTTTCTATTTTAGTTGCCTGGCTAATTTCTTTCTATTTTTAGTAGAGGTGGGTCTCACTCTTGCTGAGCCTGGTCTCGAATTCCTGACCTCAAGTGATCCTCCTGCCTCAGCCTCCCTGAGTGCTAGGATTACCAGTGTGAGCCACCATGCCTGGCCAATGTAGTTTTTTTTTTTTTTTAAATAAAAATGTTATTTATGTAAAGAAGTTTGTTTTATTTTAAATGAATTAATATGTAAGTATTTTTAAATTTCTCAGCTTTGATTTCTAGTGTGATAATTATCAATAGATAAAATCCACAGAAACAAAAGCTCTTTGGAATCCTCAATAATTTTTGAGAATGTAAAGGGGGTTCTGAGACCAAAAAAAAGATTTGAGAACCCTTTTCTAGGCGGTAGGGCACCACTGGAGGGTTTAAAATAGAACAGCAGCATGATAACATTTGACTTCCCTCGATGAACAAGCTCAACAAATATTTGTTAAGCACCTACTTTATGTCGAACACTATTCCTGGTGCTGGGGTAGAGCAGTAAACAAATCAAACAGAACGTCCTGTATTCGCAGAACTTAAATTATAATAGGGATGACAGACGACAAATAATTTAAAAATGTATATGTAGTAGTAACTGTTGAGAAAAGCAGGGAACTAGGACATGAAACCTGAAAGGTGTGTGTATGTGTTTGTGAAATTTTGGAGAGGGTGGTCGGGGTTTAGTAAGAAGGTACATTTTTGGTAAAGGTCAGAAGGAACAAGGGAGTGGGCCATGAAGATATCTGAGAGCGATAAATTCAAGCAGAGGGACAGCAAGTGCAAAAGTTCTGAGGCAAGAGCATGCCTGGAAGTGGAGACCAGTGTGGTTGGAGCGGAAGAAGAGTGAGAGTATCAGGACATGAGGGTTATGGAGAGGAGGGGTCCTCTACATGATATAAAAATCCAGTGGAAGGTTCTGAGACATCTTCTGGCTTATGTTTGACAGAACCACTTTGGATGCTGGGCTGAGAACAAGTTGAAAGGCCAGCTAGGAGGCTATTGCAGCAATCCAGGTGCAAGATGGATGGTGGCTTGGACCAGGGTCCAAGTAGAAATAGTGAGACGTAGTTGGATTCTCACAGGTTTTGAAAGTAGAATTTGTGGGATTTGTCAATGGATTGGATATGAGATACGAGAAAAAGAGGAGTCAAATCACATCAAACTTTATGACCTGAGCAACCAGAAGGGCATTGCCATTATCTGACACAAAGGAGACTTCAGGAGGGACAGGTTTGAGCAGAAACATCGAGAGCTCAGTTTTGAACATACTAAGTGGGAGATGTCTGTCGACCACCCGAGTGCATGTGCCGAGTAGGCTGTTTGGCATATCAATCTGAGCTCAGGAAAGAGGTCGAGAGTGAAACATCAGTTTGGAGGTTCTCAGAATAAAGGTAATATTTAAAAGCCAGAGGACCCAAAGAAATTGCTTAGGAAATGACCATAGGTAGAAAAAAGTTCCAATGAGTGGATCCTGGGGCAACTAATGTTTAGAGGTTGGAAAAATGAAGAAGAATCAGCAGAAGACACTGAGAAAGAATAGCCAAAAGGAAGAAAACCAGGAGAGTGAGAAATCTTGGAAGGCAAGTGAAGAAAGTGTTTTGAGGAAGAGAGAGTAATCCACTGTGTCCTACAGATCAAACAAGATTAAGAAATGGTTAGGCCAGATGTGCTGGCTCACGCTTGTAGTCCAGGCACTTTGGGAGGCTGAGGCAGGAGGATCACTTGAGCCCAGGAGTTTGAGGTTGCTGTGAGCTGTGATGATGTCACTGTATTCTAGCCTGGGAGACAAAGTGAGACCCTGTCTCAAAAAAAGAAAGAGAAAGAGAGAGAGAGAGAGGGAGGGAGGGAGAGAGAGAGAGAGAGAGAGAGAGAAAGAGAAAGAGAAGGAAAGAAAAGCAAAGCAAAGCAATGGTCATTGTTCCCTCTAGCTATGAAAGTCCTAAAAAAAAAAAAAGATAAAGAAATGGTCACTAGATTTACCAATGTGAAGGTTATTGGTGATCTTGAGAAGAGCAGTTTTGGTGGAATGTAGGGGACAAAAATCCGATTGCATTAGGTTCAAGAGGGAATAGGAGAGAAATTGAAAATGCTGAGCATACAGTATATACCCTTTTTCAAGGAGTTTTGCTACAAAGAGAAGGAGCAAGTCTGGCAGCTGTAAGTGGTAGTGGGGTCAAAAGACAGTTATTTGTTTTTGTTTGTTTGTAAGATGGGAGAAATAACATGGTATAATACGTTGGTTGAGACTGATCCAGTAGGGAGGGAGATGTTGATGGTGTAGGACAGAGGGGAGAATTGCTGAAGCCATGTCCTTGAGTGAGCGAGTATCCAAGTGAGCTAGAGAATCTGTCCACAGTAATAGGAAAGAAGAGGACCTTTAGGAGTATAAATCTTGTACCAGCGTGGAGAAGAGCTTGACCAGCAGGCACTGCGCTAGATGCTTCCCTCACAACAGATCTTGATATAAGAGGGACATAGGTTATGAGGCTGTTGTAATGAGGCAAGAAAAGTCGAGAACTGAACTAAAGCTCCTGAAGTCCCAAGACACTGTGCTTTTTATGCTTTGTGGAATTTTTTTTTTCTAAATCACATTGGCTTCTCATTGCCGACGTCGGAATGTTGTCCATTCTGGTAGGAAGCAACAGACTTGTTGGCTCAGCCACAGGGTAGAGTTGTTTGTTGCTTATAAAGGAAGGAAATAGTTGAGTGGTCATAAGAATCTGCATCCCTGGCCAGGCTCGGTGGCTCACCCCTGTAATCCTAGCACTCTGGGAGGCTGGGGCAGGCAGATCATTTGAGCTCAGGAGTTTGAGACCAGCCTGAGCAAGAGCGAGACCCTGTCTCTACTAAAAATAGAAAGAAATTAATTGGCCAACTAAAACTATATAGAAAAAATTAGCCAGGCATGGTGGCGCATGCCTGTAGTCCCAGCTACTCGGGAGGCTGAGGCAGAAGGATTGCTTGAGCCCAGGAGTTTGAGGTTGCTGTGAGCTAGGCTGATGCCATGGCACTCTAGCCCCAGGCAAAAGAGCAAGACTCAGTAAAAAAAAATCAAAAAAAAAAAAAAAAAAAAGAATCTGCAGCCCTGCGTAGCTGTTGGTGCTGGAGGG
>CAUYRT010006787.1:0-15772 GCA_963574885.1 Lepilemur ruficaudatus
GCATGCCTGTAGTCCCAGCTACTCGGGAGGCTGAGGCAGGAGGATCGCTTGAGCCCAGGAGTTTGAGGTTGCTGTGAGCTAGGCTGATGCCATGGCACTCTAGCCTGGGCAACAGAGTGAGACTCTGTCTCAAAAAAAAAAAAGAGTTTGCTTAATGCTTTTTTGGCTCTTTTGACAATACAGTTAGAATATTAAAAATTACTTGGAGTTTTTCTCATGCCTATTTGTCACACCTACTTGTCATTTATAACATTGTTTGGAATAAGTAAAGAAATGTTGCCAATTCAGCAAGATAATCACATCATGCTTTAAAGGAACACTAAACATTTTGTCCAGCTCAGCAGCCTGAAAGGAATGATCAGTTCTGTTATCGTGTGACACCAGCGAAGTTCTTTGGGAGGTTGACGGGAACAAACAAATGCACCCCCCTCCACTGTGACAGTTTTCTGAGTTTTCTCAGTTTTCTGAGAGCAATGTCTCCCACTGGAAGCACTGGCGTGTGCTGCCCGCCATAATCATGGCCAGCCCCTGACTGGCTGCCCCCCTGCCTGAAATGCTCTTCTGACTTTTCTGCTCACCTCACCTTCTTCTTGTCCTTCATACCTTCAGCAACTTCGTCTCTGCCTCAGGGGAGCCTTTCTTGGGCCTCTGCTCACTGGTTAGATCCCCTTTCCCCGCCTGTACCTTCCCTTGGTACTCCCCTCTCTCCTTTGCATGCCACAGCGGTACTGCTACATTTATCTGCATGACAACATTGTGGCTAATGTCGCTAATGTGGCGGTTTGTGAGCTGCACAGGAACTTTTTTTTTTTTAAGAATCAAATCACCTTTTATAAATGCTATTTTGTTTTTTTAAAAATTGAAAATGCGTTATAAATTATAAACCTTACCTTGTATGGTAAGATAATCATCTCAAAAGCTCATTCAGTTTTTTTTAGTAAAAGAGACATAACATAAAATTTACCATGTCAGCCTTTTTAGAGTGTGCAATTCAGTAACATTAAGCACAGCTACATTCTCCACTGTCCATCTCCAGAACCTTTCCATCATCCCAAACTGAACCTCTGCACCCATTAAACACTAACCCCCCGTTCTCCCCTTCCCCCAAGACCCTGGCAACCACAGTACTACTTTCTTTCCCTATGAATTTGACTAATCCAGGTGCCTCATGTAAGTGAAATTATATAATATTTGCCTGGGGCTTTGTTGGATTTTGTTCACCTGATATCTAATGGGGCACCTGACCCATGACAGGTAACGACCAATATACTTAGTAAGCACTGGTGAAGAAATGGAGGAAGGACAAGTTATGAAGTATTCTGATTTGAAAGCATTGCATTAAAGGATTTAATATCCTGAAAAAAAAGAACGATGCCTTGCCAAACACTCACCGTGCCGCTCAAATCGGCCCTCTGGCAAGTGGACTGACCACAGCCTCGTCCACGGTGCCCAGGAGCACAAGCACAGGATGTTGGGATGTTTGTAACAGTCCAGAGCACTTCACAGGGAAGGAACACAGCATTTCAGGCCTCACATGAAAGGGAGTTCAGATGCTGACTTGCTTTTGTGTCTTCCTCATTCACTCGGAAGCAGCGACGGGCACTCACTGTGCACTTGGACCTGACAGCGGTGGAGACGGACGTTGCCTCCGCTCTGGTGGAGCCGGTGGTTTTGAGCACTGATGTTCAATGTGTGGTTCTAGATTGTTTGCCCCAGAATCACTGGAGTGGTTCGTGAAATGTAGCTTCTCCGCCTCCACTGCAGACAGACTAAGACTGGAGAACTGGAGAAATCTTAAACGGGGACAATTCCCTCTGTCCTCCTCGTTGACGCTGGAGTTCAAAGAGGTCCAGGAGGGTGTTTATTAAATGCAGTGTCCTCCACTTCTGCTTCTCCTGGGTCAGCTGCTCCCAAATTGCCCACCATTCTAGAGGGGTTCATCTGGTTCTGAGGTGCCCACTGTTCGCAGACGGCATGCTGGCTCATTGCGGGGGCCCAAGTGCTTGGTGCGTCTTCTCGTGTCCCTCAACAGTTGCTTGCACACGTGGTTCCTGGAGGTGCTAGGTTGAGCCGCAGCTGATCATAATGGCTCCGGGAACAGACGGACATCACTAAGCCTCCAGCCTGAGATGTGTGACACTGGGCATTTCACATTGCTGCTCTTGACTAACAAAATGAGGACTAAAGTCTCTTTGCCATAGACTGAGAGGATTACATGAAACGGCTGCAAAGGTCCCAAAGCAGGGTCGGTGATTCAACAAGTGGTTATAGAATGTTGATCCCCGTGAACATTATTAATTGGGAAACTGTTAATAATGTTCTCTGAATTACAAAAGAGAGGGCTGGACTAGAAGAATTCTGAAGTCCCTGTTTTCCAAATGACTGAGAGCGTAGAATAAAGGTAACAAAACTAAGCTCACTCAAAGGTGCTGGTATGTGAAAGGAAATGCTAAGGACATTTCTACAATCATTGTCGCCCCTAATGACAACCCCAGCATAACTCTGCAGGTTGCACAGTTAGAACTTCTTAGCAGCCATTGTCCCATCAGGAAATAAGAGTTTACCTGGATGGTTCAAGTACTACTTGCAGAGAAGCAAGCATGGTTAAGGGCACAGGCAAGAGAGACCTGCATCAGCAGGAAGCCATTACCACCTCCCTTAGGAGTGGACGGAGGCGGGGCAGGAAATAGTGCTACTGTTGAGAGCCCACTGAAAGCTAGAGGGGAAAGACGAGGCCACCCTCGCTGGGACAACCGTCGTGGAGAGATACAGATATTTATTGCCAGGGACGTGGCACCAAATGGGGAAGAAATACTTGACCCCTTTCTCTTCCCATCCTCCATGCTCCCAACAATGCCTCTTACCAGCTCACCCTGAACAGAAGCCAGCCAGGGTCAGGGGACCAGCAGGGGAGCCCGGTGTTGAGCCACAGGACAGAAAGGCTGAGAACAGGTTGGAGGGAAGGGGTGAGAAATGGAGAATAGCAGCACACTCCTTTGCTCTGGTGTTTCCATGGAGAACATTCCATTTCTGGGAGACCTTTCTTAGGTCTTACACCAGCACAGAATGGGATCCCAGCAGATTCACGGGCAAAAGCACTGCTCTTGGCCCATTTCATAAGAAAGACTTGAAATACATCCAGAATTGGAAAAGCATTGTACAAGTCAAAACTTGTGTAAAGATCATTGATAGTCCTTTTATTTTTTACTTTATTTTTTTTAAAAATCTGCCTTGTTTCAAAACATGCTTGAGGTAGCCTTATATTATTATAACGTCTATGTAATTTTCTCTTGAGAAGCTTTATCTCTTTTCCCATTTGTCTTCATACTGACCATATTGACTCAAGAACATTTTTTTCCCTATAGTTAGGCAGAAAATAGGAGAAAATTAAAAAACAGAAACAACACCATCTTTGTTCAGGGCACTCTGACAATACATGGTAATCACCTCAAATGTTGACTTGAGTACCGCACGAGCTGTAAGGTGTGTACTTTTTTTAAAGCATTTTAAAAACAACTCCAAAGCATGAAGGGCACTGTTCTCCTCTGTCTTTCTAGTCTAGAGAGGCGTTTGCCTCTTCTCATCAATAGCACATCTCTGTTGCACAGTCTGTCTTATTGGGCAACCTCTAGCTGATCCTAAATTTCTCAGGATGAGATGTAAACTCGATGCCAAATTACTGGAGTTGGGGGGAGAGGTTCCCCTTTACTGTATTTTTTTTTCCACATAAGTAAGCTGAACAGCACTGCAGCCTAGTAGGTGTGGGAGGGTAGAAAGAGGGTGGTCTGAAGGTTCTTTTGATGGTAGACAAAGAATGATTCAAGGGACAGTTCACTGTTAGGCTTCTCTTTGGGTCAGGGGTGAGCTAATTGGGGAAGCTCAAACCCCTGCTCTTTTCAGCCAGCCTTTGCAGGCTACTCTGCACTTGTCAGGGTTCCCTGTCCAGTGCCCTACTCTTGGGATGGCTACTTTGGGCACGTTGCCTATTCGTCATATAAGCATTGGAGCTCTAGTCAAGCATGTAAACTGTCTACCCAGATCAGACAGGTATCAAGGTTCCAACACTGGGCTGTGAATTTCATAACAGCCTTTTAGCACCATGACATGACTTTCTCAGGCATGTCCTAACACCCTAATAATCAGGGCTGCTTCCCTGAGGGGAGAAATCTTTTGCTAAAACGCTGAGTTCAGGCAACACAAGTGTGCTTCTGTTCAATCAAAGCTGTTGAGGTCTTCTCTTTAGAGATACATTAGCTACCTCCAAGAACTATATCCCCCACAAATTGACAGTTTGGGGACATCATTAAGCTTTAAGGCAGAGAACTGAATAATGTGGACACAGAGAATCCTAAAACTTCATTGCATTCTGCGGTGTGCGTATGTTGCAGGCTGCATGCGTTTTTCCTTTCTCCCATTTGATTATTTTGACGTCTTTTCCCAGATTTTTCATCACATTGGTGAGAAGCGGTGGGAAAAGTACAAGGTGTAGGGTCAGAAAACATGGATTTCAAGTTCTTGATGCTGATCTATGGCAAGGCACCTGGCCTGCTGGTCTTAAGTTCTCCGTCTGTAAAACACTATTGCGGTGTGCCGGAGCGCTGGCAGACCCGGGCGCCGAGAAGCGAGCGGGCGGTTCTGCGAAGTATGCAAGCTTCCTTGGTGCTGGAGAAGAGGACCCCTGACTCATGCGAAAGAGTGTGAGATGGTTGGAATGAAGTCATTTCCCAGCCCCCAAACCGTCACAGACACATCTTCAGGGCAGAAAGTCCAAATGCCTCAGCGTGATGCCCAGGGATCCCCCTGCTCCAGCCACGCCTGAGCGCGCTCAGCAGCCGACCCTCGGCTGCTCGTCCCTCGCCCGTGGGGCCGCTGCGGGCAAGTGCGCCCTCGCCCCTCCGCCCAGCCTGCTGCGGCCCCTGCAGGCCTCCCTCCGCGAACTCCAGCCGGCTCCCCACCCTGCCTAAGCAACGAGTCTTTAGGCAGGAAGGAAGGGAAGGGAGCTGGCATCACTGGGTGCTACAGGCCGGTACTGTGTCGTGTCGTTTGTCCTCCTGCCCAGCTGCAGGCGGCGTCATTACCTCGCTTCACTTACGAGAAAGCTCAGGCGTGGGAGGCTGAGTAGCCAGACCTAGGTCACTCGTACCAGTGACTGGCTTCGGACTCACTGCAGCTCCGCGCAATGCTCAAGGCTGCGTCCGTCCCGTGCGCGACAGCGCCTCTCCTTCCGAGGCTCGCGGCTGGTCTCCAGCCACCACGGCAAGGAAGCAGGGGTTTGTTTACTGTACGGCTCAGAGGCCTTCAGACCCTTTCCAACATCAAATGTTTAATCAGAGGCCATTAGTTTCTTTACAAACATTGACAACAATAGGTGCCTGAACGTAATATTCAGGCAGTTTTTCTTTCCTTTTTTTTAATGATTGGGATTATTTTTCTAAAACTACATAATGGTGAAATGGCTAATTTTGTTCATTTTTAAACCTACTAATGAATTGTTGGGGTTTACTTCAAATGATCTGGAGTCACAGTTCAGGGAAGTAAATTCCACCTGATTTTATTACCAATGTAATTTTCTTAGGACTTAATTGGCTGTGCATGATTTTCAGAATATGTGTATTTCGGGCCTCCCCTGGCCCTGGGGGCGAGTCCTCCCTTCGCAGTGAAGGGAAACCGGCTGCGCGGGGCCAGGTGGGCTGCAGCCGCGCCTCCCGCTGCGGTTCGGGAGGTGGCGAGCCCGGCTTACACGCTGCCTGTTGGAAACGAGGTACCGCAGGCCTTCTTCTGGAGGAGCTAAACTCCAACCAGGCGGCACCCACACCAGACAAGAAGTTACCAAATCCCGCCCTCTGTCAGACACGCTCCCAGAGATCAGTAACCACAGCGGTTAAGGGCTTTTTTCGTTTAAGCTGCCCAAGGTGATGGTGACTCATCGCAAGGTTAATGCATTTCACCTTTTACCAAAGCTGCAGCCAAAATATTTTTCCACCTTTATGACTCACCCTTTTCCCAGGCCTGTTAAATTAATAGGAGTTTAAAGAAAATATACAGGAAAGGCTGAGGCAGTCCCTATAGTCCTACCTGATGAGCAAGGATGTGTCCTAGCAGTCACCTAGAGCTTCCTGTCTTTGCCAGGGTTCGGTTTAACTTGAAGACTCTGAAGGATTCCGGTGGAAAATGCACTATAACTTTTAAACAGCTGCCTTCCCAGGTCCATTCTCATAGAATTGCTCTAGTTACTATGACATAGATATCTACTTGATTTAAAAAGGGATCCATGGTAAGCCAACTGGGGAACATTTTTAATTGTGGGGTATCAGTAAGTTCAAATCTTTAGAGGGCCTTTCAATGTGCACTGTAATCTGGCTTGACTGTGCTTCCCTAAACTTGTCTCCTGTCAATTTCCTAAATTAAGCCTTTGCTTCAGCCAGACTGTTCTTTTTTTATACCTGAAGCCTCACCATTATTCATTTTGGCCTTTGCATCTTTGCTGATGATTTCCTCCCCACACCCATGATTAGAATGTCCTCCCTCCTCAAATCCGTTTACCTAAACCAGGGGTGGGGAACCTGCGGCCTCAAGGCCACATGTGATCTTCTGGGTCCTTAAGTGCAGCCTTTTGACTGAATCCAAATTGTACAGACAAATCCTTCTGTTTTTATTAATACATTTTTGTTCATCTTTTATATTTTTATTTTAAAAATAAACTTATTTAAAATACCAAAGAATAAAATAAGTTTCAGCAAAATAATCCTCCCAGATTGACCATCATAATTAGAACATTAGTAAGCCACAAGGAATACATTGACTATTGCTACGCTCATGATTTAGTTCTAACTTCCCTCACCCGACTGGCACCACTACTGCAGGAGGCTGGTTGGAGAGAGTTTATGGGGGTCGAATACACCAGTCTGTTCTCAGCTTTGACAGCGGTGCACTGTGTTTCTGTTTGAAGTGGAATTTGTGTGCAGTTGCACAGCTCCGCACTGTTTTTTAATTCTGTCTGCTTAACAGCCCATCATGTCAAGGAAGACCATGAGAATGCTAAAGGAAGAAAGCAGATTTTTTAATGAGGATTGGGAATTGTAATATTAACTTGTTTTTGCTAAAGATAAGATGATTTGCTTGCTTTGTGATACTGCAGTATCAACATTAAAGAAATTCAGTGCTCATCAGCATTATAGCACTCATAAGGACCACAAATATTTTAAATTGGAGGGAGAGACGTGAAAGGCTATATTGCAGAAATTAAAAGATGAAAAGCAAAAGCAAAGACAATTCTTTTAAGCATCAATAAAACCTGGCAATAATGCCACTGAAGCAACTTATAAAGTAGCTCATATACTCTGGAAAAATGGGAAGCCATTTCAGTGATGTAGAAATTGTGAAAGAATGCATTGTCGAAGTTGTAGGATGCTTAGACCCTGATAATGTTTCAAAGTACAAACAACTGCCTCTTTCAAAGAGAACCATAACTGGTCAGTAGCATGAATTAGCCTTCAACTTAAGAGAACAACTTCATGCAATACTGCAAAAAGAAAATACATATTCAATCACTTTGGATGAATCAACTGATACTACTGACTCAGAGCAGACTTTATGCTTCTTCATTTGGGTCATAACAGAAGATTTTCTTTGCTATAAAGAGTTCATTGTTTTGGACACTCTTGCAAATAGAACATGGGAAATAGATATCTTCAACAACTTTCAGGATAAATGTCATGAAGCTGGACTGAATTTGGTAAATTTAGTGAATGTATGTAGAGATGGTGCACCTTCCAAGACAGGAAAACATGAAAGGTTTATTGCACAGATTTAAAAAAGTACTAACAGATCCAGATATTCTCATTTCTTTTCATTGTATCTTACATCAGCAAAATATCTATGCTAAACCTACTATTTTAAGTGACGCTTTGCAACAAATTATAACTATTGTTAACCACATTCATGCAAATGCAACACGGCATCATCAGTTTCATAACATGCTAAAGTTGAACAACGAGGTATTCAGTGTGGATTCGCCGTATCATTCTAAAGTGCATTGGCTATCACAGGAACAGGTGTTAGCCAAAATTTTATGTCTGTGAGAACAGATACTTAAATTTTATGAAGAACAGAATCAGCAACGTGAATAATTGAAAGAAGATTTCTATAGGAATGTAGCATTTCTGTGTGATATATTAAATCAAAACAACTTGAATATTTCTTTGCAAGGTAAAACTAAGCCTATATAACATATGTGGCAAAAAATCCAAGCATTTTGAAAAAAGCTGTCTTTTTTCAAAATGCTTCTTTTTCAAAAGTAAATTTCTGATGAACATTTTCCCCAGTTAGCAAAGGTCACTGATGAGCAGGATGACATATGCAAATCATCTGAAGAATATGCAGCTGTTATAGACCTATTAATTGGAGAATACAATGAAAGGTTCACTGACTTTGAGAATCATGAGATCACACTCAAATTAGCATTTCAGCCTCATCTAGTTCATATCACCAAAACACCTAAAAACCTACAGATGGAATTGATCGAGCTCTTGGTAGGTGACTTTTTTTTTTTTTTTTTTTTTTTTGGAGACAGAGTCTTATTCTGTTGCCCGGGCTAGAGTGAGTGCCATGGCGTCAGCCTAGCTCACAGCAACCTCAGATTCCTGGGCTCAGGCGATCCTTCTGCCTCAGCCTCCCAAGTAGCTGGGACTACAGGCATGCGCCACCATGCCCGGCTAATTTTTTTTTTTGTCCTATAGATTTTTAGTTGGCCAATTAATTTCTTTTGATTTATAGTAAAGACGGGGTCTCGCTCTTGCTCAGGCTGGTTTCAAACTCTGGACCTTGAGCGATCCTCCCACCTTGGCCTCCCAGAGTGCTAGGATTACAGGCGTGAGCCACCTCACCCGGCTGGTAGGTGACATTTTAAAGTCATTTTTTGGTGCTAAGAAAGATCCAATTGAAATATTGAAAAATAAAGTAGAATACCCATGAAACATTCCCCCCAAAATGCTTTCTTGCTTTTCAACCATGTGAAAGAATGCAGAGAATCTACATTCTCTTAATCAAGATGCCCTCAAGATCACAAATGACTGATACCAATCTAGAGGATCAGTTGAAACTGTGGACCTCCATGCTGCAACCAAATATTCAAATGCTTTCCAATAAAAAGCAGACACAATAAAGTCATTAAAAGGTTAGTTAACTTTAAAATAACAAATAGTTTTCATTTTGTGAAGTTATTAAGTACGAAGTAGTTAGATTTTTACAAAATAATGTACATTTTAAAGTATATCTAATGGAAGTTTCTTGAATGCAGTTTATTTGATTACAGCTAAATTAATGTAGCTTTCCAACATGAAATGATTCCCCACACTTGATCTAAACCTTAACTTTCTTTTCTGGCTTCAGTGAAATCCTATTTCTTCAGCGACCACTTTCTTGACAAAACTTGTTTCTCTCCTCAGCTGCTATAACAGGTTTTGATTCTCTCTTGTTGCCTTTAAGAACTTTTCCTTGCCATTGATTCTGTAGCTTCACTACAGCATATCTATGCGTGGATTTCTTTGATTTACTTAGCTTGTGATTCAAGTCTTTCATAATTATAGAAAATTCTCAGCCTTTGTTTCTTTGAAAAAAATTTCCTCTCAATACTCTTCTCTTCCTGCAGCTCCTATTAGATGCATGTTGGACCTTCTCATACTTCCTCCCAACTCTCTGTACCTCTCTTTCATATTTTCCATCTGTTTCTGTTCTGCATCATGTAGTTTCTTTGGCATTATATTATGATTTTGACAGTATCAAATCTGTTGTTTGACTTGCCCACTTAACTTTATTGAGATATAATTTGCATATCATAAAATTCAACCATTTTAAACATACAGTTCAATGATTTTTAATAATTTACCTAGTGCAACCATAACCCAGTTTTAGAACATTTCTTTCTCTCCATAGAATGGCTCATGCCCATTTATTTTCACCCCCATTGCCCCCACCAGCTCTAGGCAGCCACTCAGCTATTTCTGTCTCTATAGATTTGCCTGTTATGAATATGTCATATAAATGAAGGCATGCAGTATGTGGTCTTTTGTCTCTGGGCTTTTTTTAACTTAGTATAATGTTTTGAAGGTTCGTTCACATTGTTGCACGTATCAGTAGTTGGTTCTTTTTTATTGCTGAGCAGCATTTCACTGCATAAGTGTACCACCTTTCATCCATTCACCAGGTGTCCACTGAGTTTTTAATGTCAAAGGCTACATTTCTTTTAATAAGTTTTGATTCTATTTAAAGTTAGTCCGGCCATTATATTTGATTCAATTGTTTTATATTTATTCCATCATGTCACTTTAAAAATATTTTATAGTTTGTTTCTAACAGTTCCATTACCTGAAGTTTTCAAGGGTCTGAATTTGATGTTTTTTGATTTTATGTGATTCTTGTTTATTATGCCTCTGTTTCTTATTATGTTTAGATTTTGAGCTCATATTTAGTGGGAATCTTGTGTGGCCTGGGTTGAGGGTTTCCAGGTTGGCACCTGGGACCGTTTTCAGGTTATTTTTTGGTTTGGTGTTTCCTGGACCAGGTTTGTGGTATGAAAAAGAATATCAAACTTGCCTAAGTGCAGGTCTGTGGTTAAAATTTTTCACAAAATATTTTTTCTTCCAAATCAGAGCTGAGAAGGAGACAGAGATGTTTCCTTGTATTTTGTCTTTGCTGGTTTGCTGACCATTTTCTTTTTCTTTTTTTTCAGTCCACACTTTTTGTGAGGGTGTGGCTTTTTGGGAGTCCCCGCTGTATTTTGCTGTCTCAGTTCCAACTCTCAGGCTCTTGCAGTCCAAGTCCTGGACTCCTGGTCTTGGGAGATATTAAAACTAAGACCTCACTGTGTCCTCAGGGAAATGAAAGTATCAAGTTCCACTTTTCACTTTTGTTTTCCTCTTACTTTTCATTTTCAGTCTCTTATTTTATTTAGGCTCACAATTAAATATGCATTTTTCAAAGTATGTTTGTTCTATTTTACTTAGCATTTCTGGGTGTTTTATAGCATGAGGTTTTCAGGATATTCAATGTGCTTTAGAACATGGATGAATATAAGTAGTCAGTGGTTTTCTTGCTTTACAGACATCAGAGTGTTCACTTTTTTGAGTACGTATGTTTTTATATGTGAGCTGTCAGTTGCTCTGCTAAAACGTGAGCTAACGTATTACTAGATCTAGCATAAGTACCTGAAGAGGAGGCTGGCCAGAGTAGAAATCATGTTGTTCTTAAACTGTATTTTAATTTGAATAAATAGATTTTAAATCTTGCATCAAATACTTCTGTGGGGTCCATGGTTTTTTTGAACTTCTTAACTTGTGGTGTATTCTATAATAGTAAATTTCTAGGGAAAATACCATCTTAATTTTTGGATTTTGTGGAATGTTTTGCATCTTTCTTTTAACAGATTTTGTAATAAAATGGTGCGCATAAAAACTGACAAATACTTTTGCATCTTAAGGGTTGTGTGACCTGAAGCAATGTTCTTTTCCAAAGATCTTGATGATATGGCAAGATTAGTCTTGTTTAGGGAGCAGAGCAGTTATCTTCTGACTATTCCTTTCATCTCAAAATTTCCATTTTAGGGAGATGATAAAATTATCTGACTTTGGCAAGAGCCAAGGTACTTATTTATTTCCCCAAGTTGTCACCTCCAAATGAAAATAATCTTGCATTATTAAATGAGACTTGAAAATATATTCTTAGAGCCTGACATTAAAGCTTTAGGTGTCCATCATTGAAAAAATGTAAACTTGAATTTCTTAAGAACTTCCTCTTCCATCTGTGTAAGTATTCATTTCCTAGCATGCTGTAACAAAGTACCACAAACTAGGTGGCTTAAACAACAGATATTTACTCTCTCATGGTTCTAGAACCTAGAAGTTCAAAATCAAGGTGTTGGCAGGGTTGGTTCTTCCTGGAGGCTCTGAGGGATAAGCTGTCCCGTGCCCAACTCCTAGCTTCTGGCGTTTGCCCCCATCCTTGGCATCCCTTGGCTTGTAGACATATGACTCCAATCTCTGCCTGTGTCTTCACATGGCATTCTCCCCTATATGTCCATCTGTACATGGCCCTCTGTTAAGGAGGCCCCACCCTAACCCGGCATGACCTCATCTTAATTAATTACAACTGCAAAGACGCTATTAACATGCTACGTATCACCTCCCAGGGGCATGTGAGGTGTAAGGAGTAGATCTGAAGGCCCAGTGGTTCCGAAACATGGAGCAGCGTAAATACAGAGGCCCTCAAAGAGAAACATCTTCGTTGTGGGAGGCACCGGCAACGTCTTCGTTGTGGGAGGTGTGGGCAACACTGGCTCTGGCCACAATCTTGACATCTTCCCAGTTGCCCCAGATCACAAAGGTAAGAGCCTAGGGGTGTATACAAATATCCAGTTTCCTTTAAAACACACACTGTCATCAAAACCAAACAGCACTATTAGAAAAGAAGAGTAAACATATTCAGATTACTTTAAAGTCCATGAGGACTTAAACAGTACTAATTTGGGGGCTGGATTGATGGGAGTAGTAATGTGATTTTTCACCAAAAAGCATTCAATGCAAGATCTCCATTCTCCCCTCTCTCATTTTGTCCAGAGAGCAAAAAGAGGCATTTAAAAAAAATATTTCTAGCTGCACACCTTCCGTGCTACAAACCAGCATTGGCTTTAACCACACAGACTGCAGAAGTCAGGTACAAAGGGAAGTTGCAGTACGGAAGAGATTGCCTCTTGGAATTCATAACACTTCTTTATTTTGCTAATTTTGTTCTTTTTTTTTTTTTTTAAGAAAGTAATGCCTGACTGCCCTGGGGATTTTAGAGGAATTGTTGGCTACATATGAAAACTAAAAAATATGAATTAATTTTAATTCCATAATAGATCTCTGTGGTTTCTGTCTATCTTAAAGGAAGGATTAGAAGAAGAAAAACATTTCATTCTACTAACCAAACATCGTAGTTAATATTATTCTGACATTAAATCTTTGTTTACCTAGTGTATTAGGGATAATTGGTTTGTCAAACTAGTTCTTCTTATTAAAGGTCTTGATTTAAACCTTCTTTAAATCAATTTCAACTTTAGTTGGCTCAACACTCTTACCTACAATAATTTTAATTCTGCAGAAATAGTTATTTGGCTTTCCACTCAAGCTTTACCTTTATTTGTGGCTTTAAAAAGTGTTGTCAAAGCCACTGGTACAGATTTTATACCAGAAATGCAAGAATGTCCACAGAGAAAAGAGTATCTGTAGATTGAATGGTTCCTATTTAAGATTTAGGAATTTTTATTTTATTTTATTTTTTTAAATGTTATTATTATTTTTTATTTCAGCATGTTATGGGGATACAAATGTTAAGGCTACATATATTACTCTTGCCCCTCTCCCCCCTCAAGTCAGAGCTTCAAGCGTGACCATCCCCCAGACGGTGCGCATTGCACTCATTATGTATGTATATACCCATCCCTTCCTCCCCCCTCCTATCTGCCTGACACCCGATAAATGTTGTTCCTATATGTCCACTTAGGTGTTGATCAGTGAAACCAATTTGCTGGTGAGTACATGTGGTGCTTGTTTATCCATTCTTGGGATACTTCACTTAGTAGAATGGGTTTCAGCTCTATCCAGGATGATACAAGAGGTGCTATATCACCATTGTTTCTTATAGCTGAATAGTACTCCATGGTATACATATACCACATTTTATTAATCCACTCATGTATTGATGGGCACTTGGGTTGTTTCCACATCTTTGCAATTGTGAATTGTGCTGCCATAAACATTCAAGTGCACACGTCTTTATTATAGAATATCTTTTTTTTTTCCTTTGGGTAGATGCCTAGCAGTGAGATTGCTGGATCAAATTGTATTTCTATTTTTAGCTCTTTGAGATATCTCCAAATAACATTCCACAAGGGTTGTACTAATTTTGAGTCCCACTAGCAGTGTAAGACTGTTCCTATCTCTCACATCCATGCCAGCATTTGTTGTTTTGAGACTTTTTGATAAAAGCCATTCTCACTGGGATTAGGTGATATCTTATTGTGGTTTTGATTTGCATTACTCCAATGATTAGAGATGTTGAGCATCTTTTTATATGTTTTCTGGCCATTATTCTGTCTTCTTTTGAAAAGTTTCGGTTCATGCCCTTTGCTCACTTTTTGATGGGGTTGTTTGATTTTTCTGTAAACATTTCCTTTTCCTCCTCATTTGACCCATTTTTCATAGTATAATAATTTTGTTTATTTTATGGAGAACATAACATACATTGTAATTTTTTATTTTTTGTAAATAATTTTTAAAGTTATTATTTTCTCTTTTATGGAATGACTCTTTTCTTAATGTTACAGAAAACTTTTAGATTCCATGTTGTTGTCATAATATTTATTCATTTCTGAATAAGGAAACATATGTCTCAAACATATTTATCAAACATACTTTACTTATTTATTAAGATCTGTATCATTTGATTCTTCTCCATTGCTAGAATACCCTTGTAGTTTTTGACTTGGAAGCCAGTTTCACATGAATAACTTTATCCACATATTCAGTATTCATTAGTCTAATTAAACTCTGATGATTCAGGCAAGCCACTTTCCTGCTTTCATTGCCTAATTTGGGAACTACACAGAGATCTGCTTATTCTTTGACTCCTTGGGTTAAAATTTCATGTTCATACTAGATGTGTGACTTCAGGTGAATCACTTAATCTTGACAACTATTCTCTGCCCTCTGTCAGATTAGTTTGAAGACATCAAGTCATTTCATCTGTAATTATTTCTACATGTATCTCTAAAATAAAAGCATTATTAAAAATACTAAAATATCCTATTATCACACCTGAAATACTAAAAGTAATTTCTAAATATTAACAAACATCTGGTCAATGTTCTCATCTATCTCATTGTGTTATAATATTTTAAAGCCTATTTTTTAGTTCCTATCCAAATAAGGTCAATCCCTTTTGATTTTTATGTGATTTCCAATGTCTAGATTTAACATCCCTGTAACAATGTCTCACGTGCTTCTTTATACCTTCTATCTTCTGTCAGATAGTAGATTAAGTTTGCAAGTTTGACTATTTACACAGACACACACAGAGAGAAATATGCTATATTTAACTTTTTTTTTTTTTTTTGGAGGATGGTCAAGACTACACCACATGGGCTTTATATGTACAAAAACAGCCACTCACTTTTCCTCAACTAGCATTTGGTAATACTGAGGTAAGTACAGAGTGTTTATAAAAAGTAGAATAAATTCTTGATTCTTTGTCTTTATTTACCGGAATCTGGGATTTCAAAATAATAAGGTGGTGGAAGGGTGTGAAAGGGGCAGCGAAGGGATCACTGAGGTGCTTGTATTCTCGTGGCTGTGCAGGGATTTAACCGCCACCATGTCTAGTAAAAGGGCAAAGACCAAGACCACCAAGGAGCGCCCTCAGCGTGCAGCATCCAATGTATTTGCCATGTTTGACCAGTCACAGATTCAAGAGTTCAAAGAGGCCTTCAACATGATTGATCAGAACAGAGATGGTTTCATTGACAAGGAAGATTTGCATGATATGCTTGCCTCACTAGGGAAAAATCCAACTGATGAGTATCTAGATGCCACGATGAATGAGGCTCCAGGCCCCATCAACTTCACCATGTTCCTCACCATGTTTGGTGAGAAGTTAAATGGCACAGATCCAGAAGATGTCATCAGAAATGCTTTTGCTTGCTTTGACGAAGAAGCGACTGGCACCATTCAGGAAGATT
>CAUYRT010006790.1:0-45794 GCA_963574885.1 Lepilemur ruficaudatus
ATTTTTTCTATATATTTTTAGTTGGCCAATTAATTTCTTTCTATTTTTAGTAGAGACGGGGTCTCGCTCTTGCTCAGGCTGGTTTCGAACTCCTGACCTTGAACGATCCGCCCGCCTCGGCCTCCCAGAGTGCTAGGATTACAGGCATGAGCCACCGCGCCCGGCCACTTCCATGCCTAGTTTTTTGAGGGTTTTTATTATGAACGGGTACTGGATTTTGTCAAATGCTTTTTCTGCATCTATTGAGATGATCCATATGGTCTGTGTTTTTGCTTCTGTTTATGTGGTGAATTACACTTACTGAATTATGTACGTTGAACTACCCTTGCATCCCTGGGATGAAGTCCCACTGAGACTATGTAATAATAGAAAGGACAATCCATCAAGAAGCTACAACAATTATAACTTTTATAATGTCTCAAACACTGCCTCAGAGATATAAAGCAAAATGTTACAGAAAATTTGAAAAAATGCCACGAAACAGTCACCTGTTTTAATGATAGTTCAAGTGAATAAAAAAGTAGCAAGTATATAGAAGATTTGATCTTCACAATTAATATATTTGACCTCATAGATACATAGAGAATACTGTACATAATAGAGTTGCTCTCTTTTCAATCATATAATTTATAAAACTTAACCACATCTAGGTAAAAAAGATAACAAATTTCAAAGAATATTATGCAGACCACATTTCCCAATACAATGCAAATAAATCAAAATACCACATATTCAAAGTTGGTGGATGCAGCTGTATAAGTTTTTACAAGTAAATTTAGAGCATTAAATGAATTTTGTATTTTAAAGATTGATAATAAGTGACTCAAGCATTCAATAAAGAAGCTAGAAAATGAACAAATTCAAAGGAGAAGAAATTAATACAATAGAAAACAAAAATAATCAAGATCAATAAAACAAAAAGCTACAGAAGAAAAAAAGAAACACTACTCAAAAGGCTCTCCCTTCCTCCAAAAATGTAAAAGCCACTAGGCCAAGAGTTTTGTAGATGAACTTTATCAAACATGCAATGAACAAAAAACCCTTATAACACACAAAACTCTTTTGGAAATAAAAAAGGTACTAAATTCATTGCTTGAAACTAAAATAGCAATGATTCCCAAATAAGACAAGAAGAGCATAACCACCTAAAAAAAGTATAGGCAATAACACTTATCAACATAAAGGCAAAAATCCTAAAAATTAGCAAATCAAACTCAATAATATGTATATTATATGTATGTGTTATATTTTATATACATGTATACATATATACACACATAATCAGCATCGTCAGGTGATTCTGTTGTGTGAATATCACAGAGTGTACTTACACAAACCTACATGGTATAGTCTACTACATACCTCGGCTATATGGTAAGCCTATTCCTCCTAGGCTACAAACCTGTACAGCATGTTACTCTATTGAACACCGTAGACAACTGTAACACAATGGTAAATATTTGCGTATCTAAACATAGAAAAAGTACAGTGAAAATAAGGCATAAAAGATTTTTTTGAATGGTACACTTGTATAGGACACTTACCATGAATGGAGTTTGCAGGACTGGAAGTTGCTCTGGTGAGTCTGTGAGTGAGTGGTGAGTGAATGTGAAGGCCTAGGACATTACCGTACACTACTGTAGACTTTATAAACACTATACATGTAGGCCACACCAAGTTTATAAAAAAATTTTTCTTTCTTCAATCATAAATTATACTTATCTTACTGTAACTTTTTCACTTTATAAACTTATTTTTTTAAATTTTTTGACTCTTGTAATAACAGCTTAAAACACAAACATTTCTACAGCTGTACACGTTTTTCTTTTTATATCCACATTCTATGAGCATTTTTCTATTAATTTTTATTCACTTAAGCTTTTTTGTTAAAAACTAGGACACAAACACACTAATTAGCCTAGGCCTACACAGGGTCAGGATCATCAATATCACTGCCTTCTACCTCCACGTTTTGTCCCACTGGAAGGTTTTCTAGGGGAATAACATGCACGAAATTGTCTTCTTCTAGGACACATAACAAGGCCTTCTTGTGGATACCTCCTGAAAGACCTCCCTGAGGCTGTTTTATCGTTTTTTTTTCAATAAGTAGGAGTATATTCTAAAATAAAAATTATAGTAAATACATAAACCAGTAACATGATCATTTGTTGTCATTATCAAGTAGTATGCACTGCATATAACTGCATGTGCTATACTTTTTTAGGACTGGCAGCACAGTGTGTTTCCACACCAGCATCATCACAAACGCGTGAGTGATGAGTCGGGCTGCAACACCGTGACTGCTAGGACCATGTCACCAGGTGATAGGAATTTTTAAGCTCCATTAGTACCTTAGGGGACCACCCTCGTTATTCAGCATGACTGTGTGTGTGTGTGCGCGCATATATACAGATTTCCTAATGTAGTTTATCCCACAAAATGCAAGTATTTAATTCAATGCCTATGAATGTAATTCAATATATTACTTCTTAGAAAAGTTACCTCTCTATATGCAAAATCACATATATAGTTAAATATGTGCTGTGTGTCTATACATATATGTAGGTAATTACACAATAAATGGTGACTGGGGTTTTCAAAGAACTCATTATCCGTTTAAAATTGAGAAAGAAAAAAACACAAAACTTCAGTAAGGTAGGAGAGAGAGAACTCGGCCTTCCCCACAGAAAGCAACTGAGGAAGCCGCGGGCTGGCAGGAAAGCGCCCGAGACGCCCCTTCAGTCGAGCCCACCGGGCGGGCGGCGGCTCGGAGCGCCGCCGGGGAGTGACGCGCGCCCGGGAGCGCCGAGGCCGCCGCGGCCCCCAGCCCCCGGCGCACACCGCCGCCCCACTCCCGCACCCGGGCCCCGCGGACCGCTGACAAGCGGGGAGGACGCCCGCCGCCCTTACCCGCCGCCCTTACCCGCCGCGGTGTGGCGCGTCGGCCGCCGGGGCACACGCCGCAGAGCACCAGGCCCAGCGCCTCGCCGGGCCCCCCGCCCCTCGCCTTAACCGCCGACCTGAGCGCAGCCCGCGGCGTGGCCGGCGCGGTGCATGCTGGGGCGGGCGGCAGGTGAGCAAGCTCCCATTTTTAAAGTGAATAAGCTTGAGTATGTAATTATTCCACGTCACAATGAAATTTAAGTATGAGTCTTTGAGAAACTGATAAGAGGGTTTATTAATAGTTGTTAAGGGTGAGGAAAGATATCACTTTAAAAAGGAAAATCATTTTGGAAATAACATTACCTTATGTGCCAATAATCATCTATTTGAATAAAATTAGTCAAAAAGTTGGGCCATAACTTAATAAAATATCAGTCAACAAACTGCCCAAAACAAGATAAAAAGAACACACTATAAAGAGCTGCCCTAAGGCCAGCTTCTCCCCTGGTGTCTCTGGTCTCACCAAATGTCATTTCTATTTGCTGATACCAGAAAACGTGGGAGTCATCCTTGACATGTCCCTCTCCCTAACCTACCCCAATTCAATCTATTACCGAGTCCTGTGGATTCTCTCCACAAACTCTGTGTAGTCTGCCACTTTATTCCGTCTCTACTGCTTCCACTGTAAGCAAAACAAGGGTCTTCAAACCGAGCTGCAGTACCCAGTACCTCTGGACAGAGCACAGACTTTCAGGGGTGCAAGGATTCTGATGGTTTTAAAGGAATTCAATTACAGAGCCAGGTCTTCATGTAGACCTTTTCCTAACAGCATGAAGATTTGCCTTTCCTAATCTTCCTTCACCCACTCTGCAAGAGAAAAGACAGGCCCTCCACTCATCCCTCTATAGTGCTTGGCCCAGGTGTAAAAACCTGAAAGAACACCAAACAGAGAACCAATGCAAAAAAAGTAATTGTCAAGGGAGGAATTAAAGCATCTGTAACGCATTGTAGTGCTTCCCATCTTTCTCTGTCTTTATTTCTGTTAAAAGTGAAGAGTGTTGGCTAGAAAAGGCAGCTAGCTATTAGGATGTCCTGGAATCAGATACATTGTACAATGTGGGCAGTGAGGTTATTAAGGACTTTCTTTTAATGGGCTTGTCTCTTCTGTACCCCAACTAGTGTCAAAGAAGTCTTTGCTCTTTACGGAGAGCCTACTGAAATGCAAAACAGAGAGGATCAGTAAGAAATGTTAATCACTAAGTAAAACTTCTTTCATGTATTACAATGTAAGCAATATTTTTCAGCTGTTCATAAGACTCATTTCTACCAGATAGCTAGAAATAAAAGCAGTACTGGTTAGTGACACTCATTGTTTTTATCTAACTAAAATATTTTCCTGACTACCAGATTCTTCAAAATACCCTGGATGAAACCTGAGGACTAAAATGTTATATGACTTCTTTTAAATTCATTGTTATACAAAAAGTTAGTTAAAACATATTTTATCTAATTATATCATGAACTATATATTCCAATTACATTCAACCTTATCTTATTTCATTTCATAAAATGTATAATATTTTATGTCTACTATTAACAAAAATATTATTTCCTGCTGCTTGGCCAAATAGATCTTGTGGCTTCATATACTTTTCTCCTTCATTAAATGCATATAAATATTTTCATCATGGTATATATGACATTAGGGGAGTTACTTCTGGAGTAGTCATTATGATTTTTACTTTAGAGCAAAAACCAACGACTCACAATCAATGCACACCCTCACATACACATTTACCAAAGAAATATCATCTTTTTAATCATACCCCTTCTTTTATAAATAATTCATACATTTTGCATCACATTATTACAATTTAAGTAATGAGAAATGCTATGTAGGTTTACTCTTATTTAACTTATAAAAATGGATAAATTATATCTATATTATTTAATATTAACTTGATTGATTGTAGTAATACTTTTTTAAAATGCAGTCATACTTTTTTTTTTTTTTGAGACAGAGTCTCACTCTGTTACCTAGACTGGAGTGCCGTGGCATCAGCCTAGCTCACAGCAACCTCAAACTCCTGGGCTCAAGAGATCCTCCTGCCTCAGTGCATTCATAGCATTTTCCCAGTGCTTTCTGTAATAGTTTTTGAAATGTTTATTAATGAATTTACTTGAATTGAAAATGAAGCTAGGTTTTATGATTAAAAAGTCAGTCTGATTTGGCTAATTTTGACAATGCTAATTATACAGCAGACATTTTCCATAAATTAAACAAGCTAAATCCATAGATTCATACTTTTGACAAAAAATATTGTTGAAAGACATAAAAATATAAAAATTATATTGGCAAAGATGTATTAAAATTTTAAAAAGATTTTTCTTTCCCAAAATCTGACAATATTAGGTTAAATGAGTGAGATGTCTGACAGTGAAAAAATAATACAGTATAATTAAGGTATTTGATAAAATAACATTGTTTTTTGATAAATAGGGAAAGGATACCTCTCTGAAATTGAGAAAATGAATGAATCTCATGTCTAGGTAGTCAGCACCACCCTTAGATCCAGGCAGGGTCTTCTACCCTCCTCTGGCTGCACCCCTCCCCAAGGAGCAGGGAGCCCATAGGGCCAACCCTGAGCCTCCCTCTTCTAGGTTACACCCACTGGTATTGAGGACCCCAGAATTACCATTTCCAAGACCTGCTTAGGCCAACTTGTGGCTGGGGTGAGCACGGGGAGAGAGGAAGTCAGAGCAGAGAGGTCATCTGCAACCCCCTTGTCCTAGGTTACCGGGGCTGCCTTCTCACTGTGTGCTCACGTGGCCTTTCCTCAGTTGCATGTGTGTAAAGAAAGCTCTGGCCTCACTTTCTCTTCTTACAAGGACACTAATCCCATCATGGGGGCTCTACCTCCTGCTCATCTAAACCTAATCACCTCCAAAAGGGCCCATCTCCTGATACCATCACATTGGGGGTTAGGGCTCCAACACAGAAATTCGAGGGGACACAGCATTCAGTCTATAACACATGGGAAGCTATTTCCTACCTCAGCACCTGTGTGGGTTGTTTCCTCAGTCTTTACCTCTTTCACTTCCACTCAGCCTTCAGGGAAAAAATTGAAATGTCACTTCCATAAAGAAGCCTTCCTTGGCTTCCCAATCTGAATTAGGTCCCTTGGCAAATTCTCTCAAAACATCCTATAATTTTCCTTTATGGAGCTCATTACAATTTTTTTTTTCTTAGAGACAAGGTCTCGCTCTGTCACCCATAATGGAGTGCAGCAATGTGATCATAGCTCACTGAAGCCTCGAACTCCTGAGCTCAAGTGATCCTCCCACCTCAGCCTCTTGAGTAGCTGGGACTACAGGTGTGCGCCAGCACACCTGGCTAATTTTTAAAAATTTATCATGGACACAGGGTCCCACTATATTGCCCAAGCTGGCTTAAACTCCTGGCCTCAAGTAATCTTCCAGCCTCAGCCTCCAAAACTGATGGGATTGCAGGTGTAAGCCACTGCACCTGGCCTCATTACAATTTATAATTTTTGAGAATGCAAATCACCTATTTTTGAAAAGTTTTCTATGCTTTGTCAATTTCCACTCCTCTACAGTCTGAAACAGACATCAAAACTCTACTTTTTGGTTAAATCCACAGCAGTTGTGCAGTCAGGTTACATTTGTATGTGTACTTGTCTGAATTATGTTTATAGATGTTAACTCTTCAACACATTTCTCTGGTGGATCTTTTCAATCGAGTGCTTGTCAACTAGTTTGCACTCTGATGTGTCTGATGAGAAATGAGCTCTTTCACAAACTCAGACAGAAAGGCTCTGGATCAAGACCAACTACTCTATGTAACCTGAGCCATTTGCTCAGCACTTTAACTCTGTGTTTTTAAGCTGAAGGAAATCTTAAAGGTCTTCCAGTTCCCCCTTGCCATTTTGCAGATGAGTGACTTTACATTGACACAGACATTGTTCTTACACCCCACAATTTTCATTTGTTAAAATTATGTTCTCAAAGGAAATAATCTTTAAAACATACGCTTAAAAGCTAAAAGTATTGCCCTCCTCCTGTACACACTTGCTTTTATTGTGACTCAAATTCAGTGATTTTAGTTTATCTGAATGCCCACGTTGCTAAACTCCTGATGGATACCTGGAAGTCTGCTTTTAACTGACTAATCCATTTTTCGTTAATCCGAATTTGAATTTCAAAAACTGTGAGTGATGACCAAGCTTTGATATTTTTTTAAAGTCTTAATTGCTTAAATCCAGTTCTGGAGTGAAGTTCACTGATTGGTTTCGTGTGAAATGGTTCTGACTGGCTGACTGGGGACAGCGTTGCATCCAGACCTGGGATCTCATGTCTGAATTTCTGGAATCTATGAATATGTTACATTATTCAACAAAGGAGAATTAAGGCAGCAAATGGAATCAAGGTTGCTAATCATCAGACCTTAAAGTATGGAGATAACCCTGGCTTATCTGGGTGGGACAAATGAAATCACAGGGGTCCTTAAATGTGGAAGAGAGAGGCAGAAAAGTAGGTCAGAAAGATGCCATGCAAGGAAGACTCACGTGGCCATTTCTGGCTTTGAAGATGGAAAGAGGCCAAAAGCCACGGAATGAGTAAAACTGTCCCTATAAAATCAACTGAAATCAAGGGGTTAAAACTTTGCTAGAGATCTAAGCTTTGCAAGGTATAGTTATAGTTAAGAATTAACCAGCTTCTGACCCAAAAGCCTTATTCCCTATAATTGCTTACTGCTTAGAAGTTTTGGCATAAGATTTATAATCTCCCTGAAACACTTCTATAGATAACACCTCTATTGTAAAACCAAGACTGCCTTTTAAGATGTTTTTCAGACCTTGCATTCTTATGGGTCCACTGACAGCAACCGACCAGATCAGTGATCCATACCATGGAACTGACCAATTGGTGCTATGGCCCCTGCCAAGGAGCTGACTCAGCACAAGAGCACAGTCTTTACATCCCTATAATTCCACCCTCATCCCACCAATCACCAATGCCAATTCCCTGAGCCCCCTGCTCACCAGATTCCCCTTAAAATCAGCAGCCTAGAGCTTCTCAGGGAGGTGGGTTTGAGAAATTTCTCCCCATTCTGTGTTTGGCAGCCAAATGACTATTAAACTGTTTTTCTACTGCTCCCGTGATGTCTCAGTGCCTTGGCTCTTTCCTATGCATGTGGAAAACAACCCAGTCGGGTGATAACCCAAGGACAGCCTCTAGAAGCTGGAAAAGGCAAGAAAACAAATTCTTCTCTAGAGCTTTCAGAGACAAGTGCAGCCCTACCAACCTCTTGATTTTAGCCCAGCGAGAGTCACTTTGGAATTATGGTCTTCAGAACTATAAGATAAGGTAGAGAGTGGGGTTTCAGAGCCCAGGACGTGGGGCTTTCCAACAGGATCTAAATTCCTGGCAGGGGGCTGCCTGGCAGGAGCTGAGGCTGGGTGGAGTAGGAGCTGTCCTGCGGGAGTGGCATCACAGCAAAGACACAGCAACTGCTGGAGACAGCCCTCAAAGAAGGGAAAGATGAGGAGAAGTGCTCTGACATTTCTCTTCCTCTTGCCCTTCAATCTTTGGCAATGCCAGACCTATTTAGAAAGCCAGAAGGCAAAACTGTAACAGAGGGGCCTGTAAAAGGGCAAAATGTATTACAAGTTGTCTCTAAACCCCCTCCCCACTCTTTTTGGGAATTAAAACCTGCATTCCTGCCCACCTTAGGCCAGTGATCAGAAGGGCAGGAGAGTGTCTTTTGTTCTTTATACTACAGGAGATGGCTAAATGGAACTGTCTGGGCAGAAGTTACATGATTGTCTTCACCAGAGATGCTATAGTTAAACAGCAATAGCCTGAAGATGAAAACTCCCTTTAAAAGTTCTATATTTCTGCTTGTAGATAGGATACTTTAAGATGAGAGTCCACTATCCTCCTCATTTGCTAGCAAGAAAATTAATAAACTTTTCTTTCCTTTCCCTCAAACCACTTGTCCATGTTCTTCATTCAGCTGCGGGGACAAGAACCAAACTTTTGGTAACAAAAGTGCCTGGAAAATATATTCCCTGACATACAGCACAGAGGAAGACAGGATCTGAGAGCAGATAGACTGTCATCTTCTAGACTAGAACACCTCTAATATCTTCTACCTAGGACTAAGTGACACCTTTTATGGTTGTGGCAAAGGAACAATTTTTGTCCTCATTCTCCCTGTCTTCTCTTTGCTGTTGACCATGTCCCAAATCACTCTGTACTGGATGAATCACTTCTTTGTATCAGAGTCTTTGAGACTAAACATCTAACCTCTAGTTGGAAATGTCTCAAATGTTGGGTGTGCTGCCCCATATTCCCTCAGCCCACTGTGAGGTCACCTACAGCAGTGGTGGACCACATGTGCACATGGACAACTTCCAGGCTTCTCTGCAGAGAATGAGCTTGCCTGGTCATCACAGGGCATCTCCCATGGAAAAGAGGGTAGGATTTATTATCGCCAGGGGCGGCCCTCAATCAGCCTGGGACTGCTGCTGATGGATAAACATTCTCTCTGGGCCTCTGCTGGGGAACTCGTGTGGTGCATCTACACTGCTCCCTAGAGAGCCCCCATGGTTACTGAGCCCCAGTCACCCACAGCGGTAATCTGCTCAATAATGCACCCTTTACTGGCTTTTCTCCCTTCCCTGTCTCTCTTTCCCCACTACCTCACTTGCATCTAAATCCCTCTCTTAGGGTCTGATTTTTGAGGAACATGAGCTAAGAAAAATGTAAAATTGAATGTAAAATCTTGCTAAAATGCTTATTGGCCCCTTTCATTGAGGGAATTGTGTCTTTCTTTTGCATCATGCTCAGCTGCCTCTGCTATTTCCTGGTGCTATAGTTGGGGGGTGTAGAGAAGCATTGATACCCCAAAATTACTTAGAGACAGAGAGAAACAGTTTGTTTGCAGCATGAGTCCAACTAGATAAAAAATGCCCCTTATTTTTTCAGAAGTTCTTGGGTTCAGGGATATTATTTGTGTATCACTATTAAACCCCTCCTTTGGTGCAACTTCTGTATAACTTGCATTGCTGTTAATTAAGCAGGCCACCGTTTTCTAATCCTGGCTTGCATCAAAAGCACCTGGGAAGATTTCTAAAGTACAACTTCTGGGCCCCAACTTGGATTTATGGAATCATTCTCTCTGTGAGCGAGTGAGTGAGTGAGTGAGCGAGCGAGCGTGCGTGCGTGCGTGCGTGTGTGTGTGTGTGTGTAGCACAGCTCAGTTTGGGAACTGCACAGAAGTTTGTTGTAATTCTTCCACCTCTGGCCCTTAACTGGGAGGGGGATTACAGAAAACAGAGTAGAAAGACAGAAAGTGTGGGAGGGGAGGCTTGTAATATGTGAGACATTAGAAAATTACAGCTACATAATGAAGATGATTTCGTGACAGTGCTGAAAAGCCTCTGTCCAGTGGATCGAGATGTTTCTCAGATTAGTCCTTTTCTATTACAGTTTGTAATTTAAATGGTAAGGGCAGAAGCCACTTCGATGATAAAGTGTTATCCTTGAATATCTTTTATGTAAATGTAACCTTTAAGTGAGGAGAGAGGAGAGAAAATATAATTAGTGAATCAAACACAGATAATCAGCAGCTCATGTAGCACTTGTGTGTGATTACAAAGCTGAGCTTCTCCTAACTCGCTTATTTGGGCAAAGAAATAAGGAAAAACACCTGCAACTCAGTCTTCAAGGTTATAGTAGGGTTCTCTTAAGTCTATTTGCAACACAACATTAAACAGCAGATACTGAACCAACCAAAAAAACCTTTTGAAACTGTATATCTAGAAAGCAGGTGCAAAAAATTTCTTCTCACATAGTATCTATTTCATGAAATCATTAAAAATGAGATTTAACAACCATGCATCACACTTTGAAGAGTATGTTAAACTTTCTAATTCCATAAGACACTTGCAATTAAATCTGTCAGCCTACTCAATTTCCATCAGTCCCTCCACACTCAACAATGTCTGGACAACATGCTATGGTGGGAACAGTTTGTTTCTAGAAGTCTTCCATCTTCCCCTTTGTGGAACTTCTCTAAATCATGAAGCTCTGTAAGAGCCATCACACAGTGAAGCACCTGGGACATGATTATTAAATGGATAAATGAAAGAGTGAATGAACACATGCATGCTGCACAGAGCCCCACACTCTGATATCCCGAATTTGTCCTGCCCTCATGCTCAACAATATAATTTCCAAAGATTTATTGAACACCACCTATGCTAGGGGCTAGGAAACAACAATAAGTAAGACTGATAACGTTTCTTCAAAGTCTTTACCACTGAGAATAGATAGGTCTAATAGGTCTACCAAAAAGTTAATATAGCTCAGAATATAACACATGTAGGAGGAATAGTTAAAATGCAGTGGAGAGGAGTCGCAGATGTTACCATGGAAAATAGAGAAAAAGAAATTAGGAAATGCTAGAACATCAACCAGAAATCATGGAGAGAATTTCCAAGCAGAGGCTCAGGTGCATTGGCAGTTAGGCAGTTTGTTCTGGGCTTTTCTGCCACCCAGAAAGAGAAAGGAAAAGTATACAAGGATTGAGATGCTTACTTGGGATCAGGTTCAGCAGAAAGGGATGCTTGTGGCGGCTCCAGGACAGGAAGTGTGAGCAGTTCCAAGTTTTATGCTAGCACCGACAGATCGGTAGTGGTGGCCCCAAGCGCACTGGGGGAAGAATTGCTGGTCCAAGTATGCAGGGGCTACCAGGAGCTGGGAAAAATGAAGGGGTGAGCACCAAGGAGTCACAGATGTGCTATCGGTGAGCCCCAGAGGCTAATGTCTGAGTCCAAGCTCTGCAAGCAGTAAAGCAAATACACTGAGTAAAGCGAGGAATGCGAAGGAGGTTGCAGATAAAGTGTTTGATAATGCAAAGTGACGATATCAAAGTTATCAGCAGGGACTGCTGACCAACATGTAAAGAAGTTTCACCCCCAACAATGCCCCATATTAAGCTTTCAGGTTCTCTCTCTCTTTTTTTTATTACAGCCATTCCAGTAGGAATAAAGTGGTGTTTAACTGTGATTTATGATTGCATTTCCCTGATGGCTAAGGAATACATCATCTTTTGACTGATAAAATCTAGTGGAAATTTGAGTTTTTCTAGATAATTAACCATCTCTTGATTGCAGGGGCTATTTCTTTCAGATAGGCTTTTTTTTTTTTTTAGTTAAACAGTTTTCATACTTTCCAAATTATTTAAAAATTAGGAAAATCAACCCATTATCAATTTTATCTAGGTGTTTTTCATATGTATGCCCATTTAGGGACACACACATGTATAATCCGATAGTCCCTACTGCAATAGTTCTTTACATGGTATAGGTATTTTACGAATGTGTGATGAATGAAGTAATAATAGTAATACTCCAAGGAAAAGCTGGATTTATCTTAGCAACTGTTCTCAGGAGAACAGCAAGCAGCAGTTCTCAGAGGGTGAAACTTCTCAGTGCTGCTAGATTTTTGTGATTCAGTCTTTGCTTGTCCATTAAAATATACACTTCCCTGTGAATAGCAAAAACCAAACAGTTCTCCCCTCTTCGCCTCCCAAATCACAAGTACATAAATCAGAAGGTGTAGTGCATGACAAAAATACTGCATTATGAGAGGACGGGGAAGGTAAATGGACTGAAAAAGGTAAGAGCCTGAACAGACTAAAGGACAATGACCAAAACATATATAAGAATAGAATGCTGACCCACAACCTGCAGCAATCAGCCCAAGGAATCAACCTACTGTCTATAATAACCAGCCCAGGAAGCCAGCCTACTATGTACAAGTCAGACTTGTAGAAAGTTAGAACACTATCTCTAAGAAATAGTCCAGAAAGCCAAACTATAACCCTGTAACAATTGGTCCCAAATGGCCAGCACTTGCTTAGTAACTGACAGCTTCCTTAATTTTCCTCTCCACTTTCAATTTAGGACCCACTAGAAAAACCCAAATATGCAGCCCTAAGCAATGACATAGGATGCCCACTTCCAGTTATTAATAGTTTGCTTGTATAGCTTCCACATGTCAATAGCCTCCAGTCAAGACATACATGAATTCTCTTTTTTTACCACAAAGCTTTCCCACTCCTCTGCCTGCCTTTGAGTCTCTGCCAAAATGCAAGTGACAGTGCTGACTGCCTTGCTATAGCAAGCTCTGGATACATATTCTTCACCTGCTCTCATTTAGTTGGTCTTTGTATATTTCCACACAGACTATTTGCATATAAAATTCTAGCCTAACTTAGAATCTGCTTAACTATTTTCTGGATCCAGTTGAAAGAAGTAGAACTCCTATGACAGTGACTTTGCTGTGAGACAGTCCTGTGGCATGAAAAGCACATAAGGCTTGGAGCTAAGAAGCAATGATTATAGTTCCAGTCCTCTGCTAACCACTGTGTGGCTCTGGGCGTGCAGACCTTGGTTTCCCTACCTATAAAGTGGCAATGGTGGAGGGGGTGAACTATATCTCTAAAATACCTTCTGTGTCTTAATCACAGGACATGAGGGTCCCTTCATGAGGACAGCGTTGATCTTGCCACCATGTCCACTACACGGTCCCAGTGCATATTTACATAGCTATGGGCCTTCTGGGAGCCCTGGGGAAGAAAACAAGTGTCTCTTTCACAGTGACTCATTGGTTATTGCCTGGGCAGGGGCATGGTATTAACACTATCTTATTCCTTATTCATCAAACCCAGAGCGATTGTGCTGTTTGTCTTCCAAGACATACTTCACTGCATTAAGTCCTGCTATGCTGAAGAGCCTTTATTCTCAAAGGTAACACAGAAATACACTTGCCGGTTCTCATTGCTTAGAGTGGGCATGCAGAGGTGAGGAAGACAGTGACAAAGATGAGAGAAGAAGAGATGATAGAGTTAGAGAAGAATCCCAGGTAGTTTGTGGTTTACTTGGATGCTCTTTTCATTTCATCTTTCAAACTCAAGACATCTTAGGAACTATCTTTCAAAGCTTTAGTTTCCAGGGATATTTACAAACTACCACAGTTCCTTGACAATCAGAAAGGCAGTTTTCTCCTAAGTTAAGAAGACAAATTCAAAGGAGGAAACAATTTCAGAAACACAAACCCCACCCCACCCCCAACAAAATGAGAACATATACTTTTCAGCAGTGCTTTTGACAATGTTATTCATTACTCTACAGTTGAAGAAAAGGAAGCATATGGTGCTCAAATGCCTTTCAGGTGCATGGATGTGGATGTAAGAAGTTGTTTGTGAAAAAAATCTCAGTTCTATACTTAATGCCTGCAAAACAGCTGCCACCACCATACAATGTGCAGTGCTTGGTGGCATTTGGTAGCTTGAAAACAAAACAAAAAAAAATGATACTGGATGTACTACTGATGTCATAGGAATAATTATACTACCAAACAGTTGCTGAAATCTATTTTTAACATAACTCTCGATAATAGACATATAAAAATGAAAGATTTTATAAACCTGTTACAGAGAGAGGAAAAAGACTCAAGTTTAAAGAATTAAAGTAAGCTAGGAAAGTTCTCTACCAAAATTGTTCTCTTGAAGGTCACTAACGGTCATTCCCCAAATCCTGTCGCCTGTTACCAACTCTCTTCTCCCTTAACTTCTCTTCACCTCCCTTTCTTCTCCTCCTCCTCCTCTAAAATGTACACTCTCCTGGCTCTCGTCCTACCTACTTCACTGCATATGTTCCTGTCTTTCTCCTACCTCCTGCCCTTGAACAAGTTGAGATGAGCGGTTACAAAAGTGGGCTTGGAGCCAGACACACTTGGGTTTGAATCTCAGTCTTACCATTCTGAGTAATCTTGGAAATAACTTAATAACTGTGAATCTCAATGTTCTCATCTATCTTGATTAAGATTATGAGTGTTTTACTACAACGTAAGCTCCCCATCAGGACCACTCTTTGTATAACTTCAGAGGACCCCACTGCATTCTGTGTAAATGCTCCCTACCTCTAAAGCTCGTATAATTCAGCAAGCAGCCCTGGGTCCCTCACTAGTGTAAGATCTGTGGGAGCAGACACTGTCTGCTTTGTTCAGCAAGTGCTTAGAACACTGGTTGGAAAACAGTAAATACCCACACACTATGTACTGAATGGCAGCTCTGTCATCATTAGATACACAAGTTCTTTTTCTCTTTCTGCTCCACCATTCTGAGCAAAGTCACATCATGGCCCAGGATGGCTGCTGCAGTACCAGCCATTACATCCATACACAAAGCATCAGGAAAGAGTAAGGGCAAAAAAGTGTACTTCTCCACTAATCAATTCCTTTTAATGAGCCTTCCCACAAAACCCCTCCATTCATAACTCTTTGGTCCGAACTTAGATAAGTGACCACACCTAGCCATAAGGTTTTGGGGAATATGGGTTTTGGCTGGGTACATTTCTGCCCCATATAAAATCAGGATTCCGTATTAAAGAAGAAGGGAAGAGTGTACACTGGGTAGGGACTTACAGCTTCTGCCATGGCACAGCTCACAGACCTCCTAGGACTGTTCTACTGATACATGGGCCCTGGGCTCAGCACTGAGGAGGGCACCTCTCCGTGAAACAGCTTGTCACATTTTTGGAACAATAAATGTCTGAAAGTTTTTGTTTGTTTATTGCTTTGTTTTGTTTGGGGCTCTGGTGATTGTTCTCCTGTGACTTTTACCAATTTATACTAGTTCTGCTCCATGAAACCACAGTGGAAAAAAATCTGTTTTTCTCCTTCAGTGTGACAATGGATATTTTTATTGAGCAATTGAATGATAGTTCTTCCAATGTTTTAAGAAAGCCATTTGGTGATAATCAAGTCTTGCCTTCCTCAAGCTCAATTTCTCTAGTTCTTTCAACCTTTCTCCATAAAACCCTGCACAACTCTTCTGCCTCTCTTCCGAATGCTCACAGGTTGTCACTAGCTCAGATCTGGCACAGGCAGTAGAGAACTTGGAGAAACTAGTTGTCTCCCTGTTCTTTCTGTCACCTGAGGTCGAATTAGCTCGTCAACTGCATCGCACCATTGGTTCATACGGAGCTTGGGTCTGCTAGGCTTCCAGATATTTTCCACAAGCATTGCTATTAAGACAAGTCCTCCCATTTTGTACTTTATGATGTTTTTAATCCAAATAAATTTATGTTTGGCCTTGTTGTATTTTCTCTTTAATGTATGGGCCCAACATTTCTAAAAGATCTCAATAAGATCTTCTAGAAATCTCTCATTGAGATCTTTTAGATCTTTTAGGATTTGGACTTGGCCATCCAGGGTTTTCTCTAGCCACTCCCTCCCAGCTTCATATCTCCTACAGATCTGAGCAGCTGGCCTTCCAAATCTTTAACCACCACAAACCACTTAGCAGAGCATTGTCGTGAATGAAGCCCAACGTAGATGGTATAAGAGACCACCTTTCTGGTTAAAAATAACCCATTGTCATATGAGGTAGTTGTGAATTTCACAGCACAATACAGATTGGGTAAGAAATTGAATTTATTAGAATGAAGGGAAAACTTACAAAATGAGAGTCTGCAAGAAAGGGAAGGTGGGTCTCCTGGTCTCCATTGTCCTCACAAGAGGTGGGCAGGGCAGGGCAGGGCATGACAGTTGACCTCACCATGTACGTTGTGTTCCAGGGGAGGGAACTGGCCCCAACTGTTCTCCTCGCTTTCAGGGTAAGCCTGAGAACAACCTTATTTTGAGCACCCGGCAATCTGGACTTAGGTGCCAGGTGTTCTCAGGAGCTGCCTGGGAAAGCAAGCTGCTAAATATCCGGAGACCCTGGGGCCCATGGGCTGTTGCAGTCCCATCTGCTTGATGGAGGACACCATGGGTATGCCCTACCGGAGAAACGAGTGCCCCAAATCCCAGCTGGCTGCTATCCAGACAACCTAGAGGGAGTTTCCAGGATCATTTTGTTCAATTCTGCCTCCTGCATCACACCCATTAATTAAAGCTTCTTTGGGTTTAGTCTTTTATTCAGCTACAAATTCACCTGAGAATATTGACATCCAACCCTAATTACCCACCTTGTCTATGAAGAAATCAGTAAAGCTTCGGTAAATATACATCCCTCATGGAGCACTAAGTTGCATGTGCACACACTTAACCCACCCCTTCCCAGAATGTCAGCTCTTGGAACGCAGAGATTGTGCAAAATTCTGTAATCCACAGCACTTAACCCTCTGTCCTATACAGTAATAGCAGCCAAACTTATTCACTTATGAAGTTAGGTACTGTACGAGTGTCAGGCATCATTTAGGTCTCTTACATCCATGACTGCATTGAATCCTCACAGCTCTCCAAGGGCAACCCATAGACAGCACCCATGGATAGCACCCACGGGACAGGTGAAGAAACCGAGGCTCAGGGAAGCTAAGTGTCATGCACACAAGTACACAGAAAGGAAGTGAGGGGGCTGGACTTGAGCTGAGCTCTATGCACCCAGAGCCCTTCCTCTGTTGGAGTAACTGTCTTATTACAGTGCAGATTCACAATAAATATCAACAAATAATCAAGTCTACTTCATCTTTGTACTTTCAGGCAGGCTTTTGCATAACAATCTCTGAGACATGAAGATACATGTTGTTATAATAGAATCACATCAAAACATAGTCCTCCCAGGATAAAAGCCAACTCCTAAACATAGAGCAAAGCTAACAATGACGGGCTCAATACATCTGTTACCAGTTTATTAAATAAGCTGGACTCTGAGGCTACAATCTCCCTTTAAGCCCCTCTCCAAAAAGTCATTACCCCTGGCACCCCACCCCATTCCTTGGATAAAATCTTGGGCTTGTATCATAGTTTTTCTAGTTACTCTCCAGTAATAATAGGTCCTCTGACTACTTCCAGTTGATAAAATGTCCAGTCTAGTCTGTTATCAAAACTCCAGGCTCCCATTCAATCTGAAGTTTCTCTCCTCCTCCAGCTGGGCCCCCTCAGGGTCAGACTGCCCTTTCCTCACTCTCATCCTACCTCACTGAGGCCTTTCCAGGGTAGTTGAGGGGTTTGGAGGGAAAACGAGGGACAGAAAAGTCCCTGTGGGTGCAGCTGAGTGCTCTAATGGCTTTCTGAGAACCCTCTTCCTGGAGACCACGGTTGGTCCCCAGCTGACTGTCATGAGTTTCTCATCCCCCACCTAAACCCAGCTGCTGCTTCCAACAAGGTATCTCCAGACTCTTCCTGCTGTAGGTGTCTCACCCTGGCAGAAAGTCTTCTTGGGCAAAGTTCTTTTCAGGGGACTCCCAGCTGGCCCCGCAAACTTGAGAACGCATGTCAAGCTCTCCATGTGAATTTTCTTTAGGTGCTTCCTTTCTCTTTGGCTTAGGGTGAGGGAAAAGGCCCTTCCTCCTCAGTCCCCTGGGTGGGGCAGGGGGTGGTGCCCAGCACACTGGCAGCTCTCTCCTGGCCTCCTGAACTACTCAGAGGATTCTTGTCCTTTTCTTACATACCTGCTGCATGGCTGATGAGCTAGGGGTCATAGCTGGTTTCACAATCACTGCGATTGTAGCATGGCACCTGCCGTTCTTGGCCTCTTGTGCTTCTGCTAAAGCTTTAAGATGATAGGACAAGTTGTGTTTAACGTCCTGTTGCACAGGCATGACAAAAGAGGCCTTTGTAAAAATAAGCAACTCAAAGACATAGAAGGGAGGAAAATGAAGTGATCCACAAGGGATTAACAACACGGCTATTTTTTGGTCTGTTACTCTGTGCCAGGCTGCACAGCAGGTTCTCGGCACAGGCTGCCTCATTTAGGCCTCACATCAGCCCTGAGGGGGAGGCTTTATTATCCCTGCCTACAGCACGCAATTTAACTGATGAGAAAAATAAAGTTGATACTTTCCTTCAGAACATAGTCCCACACCCACACATTTACCCCCTGCACCAGACAGCCTTCAAAGAAGCTGGGACGGAGGATGACGACTCTATAAGAACCGTTAAAGAGAGCTAGCCAGTTGTCTCAGACCCACAGGGAAGGGTGTGAGCCACACTGCCATTGAGAACGGGACGGGGACCCCCGCCGCTGTGCTGTTGATTCTGCAACAGACTGATTTGGCGTCTTAGGAAGCTGTCACGTCAAGGCTAAACTCTTTTCCCCCGCCATTCCAGGTCCCGCAGTTATGCCATTCACCAGGTCCAACGTGGGCCCCCCACTCTCACCCAAACAATTGCTTTCTTGGCCAAGGATGCCAAGCTCACTTTCTTCTCAGCACAGAGCTGTAGGGTATGACTTATTCCAACCAGAAGAGTTCAACCAATTCTCCTTCAGCAATCTATGTTTGTTATTTCATCTCAAGATCCAACTCAGAACTCAAATCTCGAGTTGGCTTTGCCTGATTCATCCCATCCTCAGCATTCATTCATTTACATCTATCCCACTTTTCTTAGGGACCAAGGATGCAGGAAGGAAAAGGGGCGCACAGCCTTGCAATTGGCTTCTCCTACCACTAGATGGGGATCTTACGATGGTAAGATGAAATGCTGACTCGGTTGCCTAAGGGAACCCAGGAAACTGATAAATTAGAGGCTGAAGCTTAGTTTATAAATCTCTCTCTCTCTCTCTCTCTCTCTCTCTCTCTCTCTCTCTCTCTCTCTCTCATATATATACACACACACATATATGTATACACACACACACAGAAAACTGAATAACTGAATAGGTGGAAATGAAAGTTTGCAAGAAGCTGGGACTGCCCATATTAAGTTTGCATTATATGATTTCATGTGTAGGATCCCAGCATGTTGGATTAATCATGTACTCCATCATTATCCTCATGAAGAAACTAAAATATTTATGTCATCTTGAAATTTTTTTATGCTATTTCATTATAACTATGGTGTATTTATCTATGAGGACTAGAAGTAACAGTAGACTGGAATTTAAATTTTCTGATTCATTTGAATCTCTCACATCTCCACAAAGTACACAGGAATAATAATATCACCAGCCATGGCAACCGTTATTGAGCACCTTCTATGTGTTAAGCATCATTCTAGGTGATGCTTTACATAGACTCATGCAATCCTCAGAAGAGGTCTGTAGTATCGTCATTCCCATTTCTGAGTTGAGAAGGCAGAGGCTCAGAGATGTTAATAACAGGCACAGAGCTGATAAGCAAAAGCCCAGGAATTCAAACCCAGATCCGAAGGAGACCACAGCATCCTGGTGCTCACTCTGCCCACTGTCTGTCTGCATCAGGGTGGGCAATCAGGACCACTCCAGAAAGGCTTCGTAGTGGGGTTCTGGGCTCAGCTGCCTTCTGGCACCCTAGCTGGATTGAGAGAAATCCATTCTGCTCCTTCAATGCCCTGGGCTGGCGCCTTCCTGATAAGGCAGCAGAGAGCAGTAGGAGTAGTGCTCCAGGCCAAGCCTCTGGAACTGCCTGGACTCAGTCGTTTGTCATGGAAACAGCCTGGGAATGGTGCAGGTTGAGCCCTTCCTTCAAACGTGTATTCAGTACCTACCATGTCCTCCAGATGCAGAGATAGTAAAAGCGGTGCCTGTGCCCTGAACCACTGGTCAGTGGAGGAGACAGACGAGACATGGTGGCAGTGAGCTGAAGGGGATACAGGAGGAGGACCAAGGGGCAGAGGAGCCAGAGTGGGGAACGGTTGACCTGCTGGTCAGAGATGTCCAGTGCCGTCTGGACATAGCTCCTCTCTACTCCTTTGCTTTGGTCCCCAGCCAATGCCAGAGATCACCCCTATTAATTAATTAACAATAATAGACACCACCTGGTGGCCTGAGAAGGCGTCTCTGGTGTCTGCACCTGCCTTTTCTCCTAGGCGTGCTGGGCAGGTGTCCATCTCACCAGCAGAGGGCGCTGTGCCCAAGCAGGCCGCTGTGGAGGGCCCCTGCGGGTTTAACCCCTTGTAAGAACATTCTCAAACCTGGCGCCTTGAGATTATGCCCATTGCAAAACATTGGACTTTAAGGGTTCTGTCAATAGTTTGCTTTGAGACATTTAAATTAAGCATGTTTTACAGAGCTGGGCTGGATTAGGATTACAGAATGTGATAAGCGAAATCTGGCTCTCCTTTCATTTGAGGTCAGGCTCGGGGGCACCTCAGGTGGCCTGTCTTCTTGGCCACACAATGGCAGCTGTCACTGACCAGCATCTGTCAGTACTAAGAACTCTGTGTGTGTCATCTCTTCTCATCCTCTCAGCCACGCTGTGTGCAGACGCCCTGAGCTTCTGGAACTGCTGCAGGCTCCAAGAGCATCAGGAGAGATGCTGCCAGCATCTCAGAGGAATGGCCAAAGGTCTCTTAGGCTGCTCTTCTAACGGCCACTTCAGAGGAGTGCGTCTTGGGAGGACTTCCGTCAGAAGCTGTCATTACATAGCACAAGAACGGTCCGTTCAGCCAACTTCTCTGCACTCACACCTCCGAACGCCGGGCTGGGCGCTGGGGTGCAGAAGTGAATGGGCCGGGCACCTAATCCTGGAGCTCAGCCTGAGGCGGAAAGGAGTAACAAACCAATGAATTAAACAGTTATTTACATGACTGTTCATTAGATTGAAAGCTGCGAACACTGTGGCTGTTTCTGCTTTTGCTCCGCACTGAATCTGCTCTCAGGCTAACACGGTGTCTGCACATAGATACCTCTCAATAAATAGTCCCTGAAAAAATGAATTTCGAAACAAGGTAAAGCAAGTAGCACTCACTGCTTGTGTTCATACCACAGATTTATAACCAAAGAAAATGTGTTTTCTCTACCTTTAAGGTACTCTTGGAACATCTAGAAGCAGAGAATAAGGGCGCTTGTGTGCAGACTGACTGCCTGATGGTAGTGACGGCTCCGGGCTCATCGACCTTCACACCAATGAGGTGTCCGTGGTTAGAAGGACGTCATCCCCACCGGAAAGCCCATTGTTGTTTCCAGCTCACCTGAGTGAACCAAACGCAGTACAGAAGCTCCATGTGTGACTGAGCTTCAGTGACACACTAGGCAAAGGCCCTCACCGCCTGGCCGCGTCTTGGCCGTGTGTGTGGGCTCAATAACATGGCAACCCCGCGGTCATCTCATAGACTTTGGAAAGGCAAACATCCGGTAAGAGCTGTAGACCAAATGCTTCAGGTGAGATCACCTTCGATCAAGCACTAGATTGCAACGTAAAATGGTATCATTCACTTTGGAAAATGACCGTGTCAACAAGGAAAATGTTTTTGGATTTTCCTTTTGTTTACTGACTCACTTTCTCATTCTCTTTTATTTTTTAAAAAATTTATTTTTTTAATTGACAAGTAAAAATTGTGTGCATTTATGGTGTACAACATGATTTGATATATGTGTACAATGTGGAATGGTTAAGTCAAGCTATTTAACATACGTATCACCTTACATACTTATTTTTTCGTGGTGAGAACACTTCAAATCTACTCTCTTAGCAACTTTCAAGTATGCACTATTATTATTGACTATAGTCACCACGATGTGCAATCGATCTCCTGAACGTATTCCTCCTGTCTAACGGAAACTTTGTAGGCTTTGACCAATTTCTTCCCTTTCTCCACCCTCTCAGCTGCTGCCTCGGCCCCTGGTAACCACCATTCTACTCTCCGCTTCTGAGTTACGCCTTTGCAGATTCCACGTACTTGAAGAGATCATGTGCAGGTATTTGTTTTTCTGTTTGTATCTGGCTTATTTCACTTAACATAATATCTTCCAGGTTCATCCATGTTGTCACAAATGACAGAAATTCCTTTTTTATGGGTGAATAGTATTCCGTGACACCACATTTTCTTTATCTATTCATCTGTTGATGGACACTTAGGTTGAGTCCCTATGTTAGCTATTGCGAATAGTGCTACAATGAATACGGGAGTGCCCACATCTCTTCAACATACTGATTTTATTTTGGATATATACCCAGTCATGGATTTGCTGGATGTCATTCTATTTTTAGCTTTTTGAGGAACTTCCACATTGTTTTCCAAAATGGTTGTACTAATTTACTCATCCTCTTCCTTTTGAGACACCATTTTCAAGACAGTTAAGCAAGTTCTGACAAAAGCCCGCATGAGCAACATCTTACCTATGTAGCAGTCTCTGGTTGTGATCCTTTGGCATAATTAGCTTGACTAAGGAGCATCATGCCCTCCCTCTGAAATATTCTTCAGAACTACAACAATGGGGTGAAGCAACATTATCCTAACGTGACATCTGTGTGAAGCCTACAGGGAATTCCACTCTCGCATAGAATTAATTATTCCATCTAACCAGTCACTGGGCACGGTTTAGGGGTCTCATATGACATTCAATTCAGATGTGAGGAGGAACCAACTCATGTTTCAAAAGCTTCAGCCACACTGAAGCATGAATAAGCCTGAGTGAATGTTTTCTCCAGTTAAGTGGCTGCCAGGCCCCCAGCTGTGCACCCCGCACAAAGAAGAGGCCCTTCCACATTATCCCAGGTGAGCACTCAAGGAGAAAACCTGATTACAGTGTGTGCTGAAGGACGCCGAGGAACGCCATGCATAGAGAGGTACAGGCGTGCTTCCTGACTTTAAACAGTCTGTCACAGACATGGGGAGCTACACACAAAAATTAAGTTCTGCAAAAACAAATTATGTTTATAAAATATTTATGTATATAAAAACAGGTTGATTTATCCAAATGCTAATAATCAATTAGTAACATATTAGCAATGGAATGCTATAGATAAAAAGCCCTAAGACTTCAGTAGGGTCACTATAAATCAGAGTGGCCTGGCTTGGCCTCAGAGATGAGGCGGGGCTACAGATAGCCTTCGCAGGTGCACAGGCTGGGGAGTTCTCGGTGTTCTTTCGTCCTACCTAGTTAGCCACAGAGGCTGTTTTTGATATCTAGAGTCTAACTCCCACTGATAGGTCTGGTGCTGCTTGTACTGTGACCATGGCCAGTTTCCAAGGAGAATGTCCAAGCTCTATCTGATAACGATGTGTTTTCTGGGTTCATTAGTGCTCCCAGCAATTTCAGCAGGGCCGTCTGGGCTGAAGCATTGTGGAGGGCTGGGCTAGTGGAGCCTCCACATTGCCGGCTTTCCCCGGAGGGCCACTCAGCCTCCTACTGCAGCGTCTCAGCCGTGGATCTTCTGCCAAACTGCAGCCAGAGCCATCTCAACTCTTTCTAATTCCATCCTGGACAGCAAGGATGTGGGCTGGTGTGGGGCCTACAGAGATAATTGAGACATGGCCTTGGTGGCCTGGCATGGCACACAGTCTTCATATAAATTCAGCTTAATGTAGTGAGCATGATCACAGTGACAAGCCAAGGGAGCTGAGGGAACAGGGAAGGAGTTAGTAAAGGCTTCCTGGAAAACCAGGCACAGGAAATGAGGCTTGAAAAAGTAACCAAGCCAAGGGAGGGAGCTGATGGGAAGGGCATCAGGAGAAGAGAGACCACCACGAGCAAAGACACGGAGGTGAGAGACCTTGGGTGGGGAGAGGTACACTGGCGCAGGCTCTTTGCTAGAGCTGATTGCTAAATACCCGAGAATTTTCTGTTGTTAAACCTCTGGTGGCTTGAAACTGGCCACAGTGGGAGTGTTTATGCTATGGAAATCAGCAAATGCTACAAAGTAAGGATTTTTTGATGTGTTTTTTTGGAGAGACAGTTGACCAGCACACTATGGGACCATATATGTGAGAAACCAATAGCAACTTTTTAATTTTAGAAGTCATGAGACTGGTGGTTAGAAGTAACAGAAGTTTATGCTGAGGACGCTGGGCTCTCCTGTGCGCTCCAAGGAGGCTGCAGGCCTTCAGAAATGGATGTAACCAAGAACTTGAACACTGATGGCAACTGCTGGTTTTTGGCTCTGCTTCCTCCTAAAATCTGTCTGTCTCTCTCTCTTTCCCTCATTTTTCTCTCTCCGTCTCACCCTCTCTTTCTCCTAATGCTGTCTCTGTTCCAGATGTCAGGAAACCTAACTGCTACAGTTCTTAAGATTTTGGTATGATAGCTTGAACTCCTGAAAAAGACTTATTTCTTCCTCTCCATTCCAGTTCCAAAACGTCCTGGAGAAGCATCGCAGTGCTCACTTTGCCAGGTTCTCACTGCTGGACCAACCAACTGCAGTGAGGGGAAGTGTGGCTCAGGGCAGGACTGTACTTGGTCCCTATTTGATCATGTGTCCATACAGACCCAGCCAGCTGTGGCCAGAGGTTGCTGAGGTTACACCACAGCTTGCATAGTGACCATGCAGATGTGCGGGGCAGTCATGCGCAGAGGAGAGGAGAGTGGTGGAATTGCTGCGAAGCAGGCAGGCTTCAGAGTGGCAGGCTTGGGCTCTTCTAGGGTATGGCTGAGTACAGGGTGGAGGCACGGGGGAGTCAGGTCACGATCACAGATTGCCACGGCCCCGTTGTGGAGGACGAGCATGTGACAGGTTAGACTCACGGCAGAGAGAGCAATTAGAAGGCAACTGCTCTCTTCCAGGCAAGAATTTATTTATTTCTTCTGACATTACATGTACAGTGTGGTGTTGTGCTGCTGCCTTTCCTGTTTGCTGGCTTCATCCTACTGCCATTCATCTCTTGCTTCCCCTGGTTAATTTGCAAGTGCTTGCTATGTCGGTCAGGCTTCTCCGAGAGACGGAACCAGCAGGGTACACAGATATATGGATATGTGACAGGAGATTTGTTAGGGCAATTGACTCCCATGATTATGGAGGCTGAAAGTCTCATGGAAGGCCATCTGTGAGCTGGAGACCCTGGGATGCCAATAGCATGGCTCAGCCCAACTCTGAAAGCCTCAGAGCCAGAGAAGCCGATGGGGTCATTTTCAGCCCAAGGCCAAAGGCCTGAGAACCCAATGTGAGGACTACTGGTGTCAATCCTGGAATCCTGCAGAGAAAGAGAGGAAACTGCCTTTTCTCTGTCTTTTTTGTTCCATCCAGACCCCCAGCCGACTGAACAGTGCCCTCACACTGCAAGGATGGATCTTCCCCACTCAGGCCACTGACTCACACGCCTGTGTCCTCTGGACACCTTCCCAGACACACGCAGAAGTAGCCCTTTACCAGTTCTCTGGGTTTTGCTTCTTCCACTCAAGTCGACACCTAAATGTCACACTTACTATGGTGGTGGTTATCTTCCGTCACCCAAACATCATCAGCAAACTCTTTTCTTCTCTGCTTTATACCAAATAGGATGCAATCTATTTCCACACAGTCAGGCCTTGTAATCCCCCGTTGTTACCCCCCTTGATGAGACCTTTAAGAGATTTTTGTCCCTTAGACCTCCAGAGTGCTCTCCTTCAAAGATGTATCATACAGAGTGGTATGCCTTATTTTATCTTATGTTAATAAAGAAGCAGCATAGAGTAGTGTGAAGAATATCAAATAAGAAGAAAGAAAAGGGGTTCAAATAGGACAGAAAAGCAAGAGAGAGGCAGGGGCGCAGCCACTTGGGTTGTGTGGCCTGGAACTCAAGGATGAGCTGGGAGGAAAGGAGGTCGAATCTCGGTGGACGGGAGGCTCCAGGCAGAGCAGTGGGAGAGGGGAAAGGAGAGGAGAGAGAAGATCAGAATTGTGTCTTAATTATTGTTGGTTTTTTGCTTCTATTTCTTTGTGGAACTGCGTTGGTTACCAAGACTGATTCATCTCGGGTCCCAGATGTATCATAGATCCAATTTGCTAAGTCTCTTTGTAAAAGTTATTGTTTAAAAATCCCTCCAGTGTAGTCTATGGATTTTTAATTGAAATAAAAAATTGAAATAGATACAGAAAACGACACTGAAGTGAACAGCTCAATGAACTTTCATAAACTGAGTACACTTGTCTAACTAGCACCCAAATCCACAAATAAAATACTATCTGCACCTAGGAAGAACCCCTGTGCTCACTTTGGGTCACTACTAAGCTGCAAGTATAAGCAAAACCCTCACTTCTAACAGGAGACATTAGTTGTGCCTGTTTTTGTTTTCTATGTCTGTCAACAGACTCCCATGGTAGATTCTCTTTTGGGTCCAGTTCCTTTGATTCAACATTTTGTATGTGATATTTACCCATATTGTAGCAAGAAGCTGTGCTCATTGGTATGTGGAATTCCACTGGATGAATATGCTACAGTTTATCTATGGTGTTGATGAGCATTTGGGTAGTTTCCAGTTTGGGGTTACCATAAACAGTGCTGCTGTGACACATCCGGTTAATTGTTAACATGAAAACTGGTGTACTAAGTCCTTTATTTGCTAAACTATAAATTTATTTAGCATCAAGGGATTGGTCAAGGTTTTTAACCAGGCCTGAATTTAGCCAATCTAATCTTGATCACAGAGGGCTGTGAAGGGCAATGGAGAGAGAGAGAGAGAGAGAGAGAGAGAGAGAGAGAGAGAAATAGCAATAATAAAACAATAAAAATTTGCCTTAGGCCAAACACAACTCAAAGGCAAGGTAAGATCATAAAATTATAGTGCACTTTAATCTCCTGGGACGCTCTGCTTCCATAAGCTGGTCCTCTTCTCTCACATCCAGCTCCAGACGGTGATAATAGAACAGTGGAACATTTCATTTAATCCGTCATTAACATGCCATGGTCACGCTTCCCTCAACGTCTGCCCATATTACTATTTTTGTTAGAAGACAAATCTGAAATTTAATTATTCATTTTGCTAAGAAAGATACCGTCATGTTTTAAATTGCTTCTCCCTCTCACCCCTTTTATTCTTTGTATCTCCATATGCATTTGCCTTTGAGATTAGAACTGAGCCTCTTCATTATGCAGGAAACAAAATAAAAATGATCTCTAAATAAGGCCATGCACAACGGGGCCGCCAGAGTCTGTAGTTAGAAACACGCACACATGGAGTTTTCCACTGTAAGAATTTTCTACCTTATTAGAGTTGACATTTAGCTTGTCATCTAAATTGTAGAAAATGACTCTTTTAAAGTACACTGGCAGAGCCCTGATGACCTTGCCATCTGCACGAATTATTTTAACTTTGGAATTCAATGAAAGACGTAGTAGCAAATGTTGCATTTCCATCTCATGGCTTTACCCAACGAGCATGTTTCCTACATGAAACGAAAGAAGGAGAGGGGAGGGCTGGGACAACAGGGAGAGAAGAGCCGGGACAGGAGTGGGCATTACATTGGTCATTAACTGAATCATGACAGTGGCTTCTTGCAGATTTCACAGTTGCAGCTGGGAAGCAGGTGGAAACATTTATAATTTGCAGTAAATACTGTCATCCTGGCAATTGACTTTCTGTCTCTAAATACTGTGTTTAGGATGAGAATTTTGGAGGAAAGACCTGCCAACAAGCCTAAACAATTTTTCTGCATCATTGATCAGTTCATCGTTTGGAAAGGAAAATGTTTGATTTGAACAGCTTTGCATTTTAAAGTAGCTTGCAGCCCTTTAGCAGAAAGAACGCTAGATCAAGAGCCCAAAGACCTGGGTGCCAGTCCTGTCTCTGCCGTGTATGAGCTGCGTGACCCTGGACAATTCACAACCTCTCTGGGCTTCTGTTTCTTTCTCTATAAGTGGTGGAATATCGCAATTATTATTACTCATTACAGCCCTGCTTGTTGCTGATGAGACAAGCTAATAACAAAACGTTTCCCTTAGGAAAACGAGTCTTACAGAAATCATGCACCAGCTAACAATATAAGTGTTTGTACTCTGCTCTTCTGCTAATTTTTCTACTCTGCCTGTGGATTCTGGACCCATGTGGAATGGTCACATGTATGCGCAGGTGACATATCTGGACACTGTAAGCAGTGTTGGATTTGTCCCTACTATGGTCATGCTGTCTCAGCAGTAGAATTTGAAGGACTCTAGAAAGGCCTGCCAGCTCTAAAAGATCCTGCAATCACTTTGTACCCAAAGTTCCAACCTCAGACCTTTGCGATCAAACAGAAACCACACGGGATGAGGACTTTCAACAGTTTGATAAGGAGGTAGGCATCAAGTGATTTTCTTCAGCATCATGGATGACCTTGGATAGCATAACGGGCCTGAGACTTGGGATGGGTGTGGGGCAAACAGAGAGAACAGAAAAGGTGTCAGCTTTGCAGGAAGCCAGTCCATCTCTGGGTGCAAGGGGTAAAAGCCACAGTCCCTATCCTCAAGGGGGTCAGTCTGGTGATGGTCCAAGACATAAGCAGGTGATAGTACAAGGCAGAAAGTGGAAAGATATGGAAATCCATAAATCACAAGCCCGATATTCTCTTTTCATATGTGAGAAAACTGAGTCCCAGAGAGTAAGTGACATGTCCTAGGCTACCTGTCTGGTGACAGAGTCACACCGAGGACCCAGGCCTTCCACCTCAGAGACAATTGCTCTTTCACCAGACCCTTCCCAGGCATTCTAGCTTCCTCCCTCTTCCCAGAGGACTGCTGCCTATTTAGTGCCCTGAGCTTGCCTAGCCAGGTCTGGGCTAAGTGTCTACACAGATACTCTGCTTTTAATCCTCCAAATCAGTCTCATGGGTGATATATGATCACTTGTAATTTTACAAGGGAGTAAATGGAGTGTGGAGGAGATCAAATCTACCCTCTCTTCCTTCCATGGTCATAGAATTGTGGCCAGGCATAGAAAGATAGACTACATTTCCCAGCATCCCTTGCAGCTGGGCATATGACTAAGTTTTCTCCCGCAGAACAGAGGCGATAGGTGCCACTTCCTAGGCAGAGCTTTTAAGAGAGTGAGGGTGCCTCCTTGATCTTCTGTCTCTTCTTCCACTATCTGGATGCATGTGATGTAAAGGCCCTTGGGGTGGGTAGAGACCCCAGAAGAAGAAGCTAGAAGGAATCAATTCCTTGGTGTGGAAGAGAACCTCCAGCCTACCCAAGCACTTGCCTAGACTGCTAACTGAGCAAGGCTAAGTTTCCATAGTCTTTCCATCATCATATAGTGGAGTCTATTGTACAGCAGTTGGCTATCCTAACTATGACAATGAAATGTAATCTAGAATGGCTAATTTACATACGTATGACCACACAGCAATGTGGTATCCTGGCCATGATTTTTGCTAAGGTCTGTCTAAGTCTAAAGTCTAAACTCTTAAATCATTAGTCTCTAAGGCGGGACACAAGACAATGCAATGCTGAGGAGGACAGGGTTCGAATATGAGACATTCTGTTAATATTTGTATTTTTGTGTATATTTTAAAATGTACACACTGTATCAGTACAGTTGTATATGAATATAATTTATAAATAAAATACATGTTATATATTGGTGGTGTGTATTTTTTCAAATTTTTTTTACTGAAGGAGTGAACTGTCTAAACAGCTGGCCTGAGCTGTCCTGACTATGAAGTGGAGGGAGCCAGGAATTGATGCTTTTGCCCCTGCGGCTTGCTGCCTGTGACATTCAGATTTCAAACCGGAGGGACTTTGTAGATATTACCTCTTTTTCATTGTTCCTGATCAATCTTCACCGCCAAGCCTTTGTCTTTTGCAACTTAGAAGAACAGAAATAAACTTCTTTTGCTTTTCCTACTTTGTCAATCCTCCCTGCAGCCTCTGGGTAGTGTTCTTTTTGGACTGCCTGGCCAGTGCATGTTTGAAAATGGGTATCTGTCACCAGGTGGCTTCATCCTCTCAGGCACCGTGAGCCTTGCTACCCTGCATGCTCCTGTGCTCATGCGTGTGTTTCTGTGTTAAGAGGCTTCACCTGAAGTCTGCAAGGATGACTTTCCTGCCAGACTGCAGGTTCCTCATGGCCCAGACTGCAACATATCTCCTCTGTATCACTTCCAAGTTTCTCACCTGCTGCCCGACCTCCTCAAAGCCAAGAATTCCAGCCCAACACACGGCACTTACTAGCTCCTTTTAGCATGCTCTTCCCTCCTAGGCATTAAGGGGCTTTACCAGTTCTTATCGCTGCATAATAAATTATTCCAAAACTCAGCTTCTTAAAATACTGACATTTATTTTGCTCATGAATCTGCAGTTCTGGCAGGGCTGGATGGGAATGGCTTGCCTCTGTTCCACTTGGCTTCAGCCAGGCTATTTGGAGGCTGGGAGCTGGAATCACTGCAGGCTAACTTACTCATATGTCTGGTGCTTGAGGCTGGCTGTCCACTTGTCTGACACTGTTGGCATCTCCATGCGGCCTGGGCTTCCTCACAACATGGTGGCTGGGTCTTAAAGGTGAATGTCATGAGAGAGAGTGAGCCAAAGGGAAGTCACATCACCTTTTATGACCTAGCTTTAGAAGTCCCACAGTGTCAGTTCCACTACATTCTAGCAACTGAGTTATTTGCAAAGTCCTCCTAGCCTCAATTTCAAGGAGAGGGAAAATAAGCTCCATCTCTTCATGGGGGAGTAGCAATGTTCTGGGAGCACACGTGGAAGCAGAAATATTTCTGTGCCATTGGGGAAGATACATGCAGCCACAGGGGTTCTGTAACAGTGATGTGGTAGGCTCTCCTGGTCAAGATATTTTATTTCTTTGCATTTTCAATTATCATATGCATACTTAGTGTTACCTGAAATTGCAAACTTCAAATGTCTTGCTCTTTGACTTAACTGTTCAAAATTTAAACAAAAATTCCCAATAATGTATAGGCAAAGCACCATGCATCCATAAAATACTTATTAAAAATACTGTTTGTCAGGAATAAAATAAGATTCTTATTGTTTATGCCAGTGCAGAGCATGATCTTACACTGATGCCTGTTCTGACACATAGGAGACATGATTTTTCAAGAGCTTTCAAAATAAATTCTTCTCTTGCTGTCTGCACACACATTTCCATCTGTTTGTGGTTGACATCGGTGGTGCTCCAACTCTTTTCAAGGTCATTTGCAGCAAACTTTTATTGCATCAGAGTAAACACTTTCACTTGATGAAATTACTTACAGAATTATTGGACGGATGCATGTCACTGCACTTCAACCAACAGTTCTCTTGGATCTGTCTAAAGGTACCACTGAGAACGAGGTAGTGTTTCAGCACAGTCCACAGCTGCGTTTGTGAAAAGGAAAGTTTTGGAAAGTAAGGAAACCTAAACGAATTAACCCATGAGACATGTTCAAGATTGGCCAATCCCACTGAATTGGCCTCTAAAGCAAAGCGAAAATTTGCTCTGTGCTTCAAAGGCACGCTGTGAAACGGGAAGTGGGCTCTGTGTCTCATGTGGATATACTCCGGCTCACGAACGCACCCAATTGGACACTCCTGCTCATTAATCTTCCTGAAACAGATCCTGTTCCCAATTCCTACCATCGCCATCCTCCATCTTCATTATCCCATGTCTCACGCAGTCACTTGACAGGGTGTTCTGTCTCTCTTTCCATAGGTTGCCTTTTTACTCTGTTGTTTCTTTTGATATGCAGAAGTTTGATTTAGTCCCGTTTGTCTACTTTTAGTTTTGTCGTCTGTGCTTTTGGTGTCACACCCAAGAAATGATTGCCAAATACAATGCCCTGAAGATTTCTCAATAGTTTTAGGCCTTTAATCCACTGAGTTAATTTTTGTATGTAGTATTAAGGGTCCAACTATATTCTTTTGCATGTGGATATTCAGTTTTCAACCATTCAACCATTTGTTGAAGACACTTGTCTTTTTCCTGTTGTATAGTCTTGCTACTCTTATTGAAAATCATTTGACCATATATGTAAGGGTATATTTCTGGGCTTTCTATTATGTTTCATTGGTCTATATGTATCTTAAAGCCAGTACCACTTAATTATTATTGTTTTGCATTATATTTTAAAACTGTGGAATGTGAAACCTCCAACTTTGTTCTTCATTTTCAAAATTGTTTTGGCTATTCAGGGTGCCTTGAGATTTCATATGAATTTGAGGATTTTTTTTTATTTCTGTTAAAACAATGTCATTAGGATTTTGCATGGAACCTATAGATCACTTTGAGTAGTATGGACATTTTGACAGCATTAAGTCTTCCAATCTATGAGCACAACATGTCTTTTTCTTATTTCTTTTAGCAATGTCTTACAGTTCTCACTGTGTCTTGGTCCATTTGGGCTGCTATAACAAGACACCATAAACTTGGTAGTTTATAAATAACTGAAATTTATTTATCACAGTTCTGAAGGCTGAGAAGTCCAAGATCAAAGTGCCAGCAGATACAGTGTCTGGGGAGGGTCAGCCTTCTCATTTGCTGTATCCTCACACGGTGGAAGGAGCAAACGAGCTCCCCAGGCCTCTTATTATAAGTGCACTGATCTCATCCGTAAGGGCTCCTAATACTATCGCATTGGGGATTAGGTTTCAATATATGAATTTGAGGGGGACACAAACGTTCAGAACACAACACGGTGTTATTTTGTACTGTTTTTATTTCATTTCATTTTATTTTTTAAAATGCTGTCCTTGACTGCCTATTTGCTTTCTGCAAACTAAAAATTGAAAAAAAACCCACTAAAATAGATAATTTCTAAGTTTCCTCCCAATTCCTGAGTCATCTTGACACAGGATTGTTATAAACCTTCTGTATTTGGATTTGAAATGCATAATGATGAACTCTCCCAATTAGGTTTTATTTCATTATGTGATATTTGACCTTGAAGACAGGTGGTCTTCAAAGCCACATTGGACAAAGCCACACAGCAGAGTTACAGTGAAGTTCAAAGTAACTGATATCTGTAAAGAGAAAGGCAGCTCTCAAGTGCTCAGAAAGGAAAACCTTGATTAGTAGGCTCTGAGCAGGAGTGGGGGACCTGAATGGCGTTGACGTTGGTTGATGCCCAGATTCTGAGAAGATGCAGAAACCAACCTGCAGGGTGGAGTGTAGCTCTTACCTTTTCTGAGGGAGGCCTATGAGATGGAAGAGGGATGTGTGTGCTCTGGGACACTTCTTCCTGGGCCCTTGAATCTTCATGAAAATGAATGCACTCACCCAGTGCTTGAAGCCAGTGGCTCTTAAAGTACCTGTAAAGGAACCAGGTTTGCATCTGTTTTGATGAGGGGCAAAACAGACCTGGAACAGAATGCAGGGGCAGAGTTGGAGGGAAACAAAGATGCTGCCCCTGATCTGTGGGTTATTTTCTATTTCTCAGTCAACTGACAAAATCCCCCTTTCACAAGCAAAAAGTTCAGGTCTCCCATAGTTTAGAAGCTAAATTTGGAGTGAGAACAAAGCCATTCAAATCCTCCTCCAATGTGTTCCCAGCGCCCTCCTGGGATGAACAGCCCAGACTGGAAGATGAGCCCAGGCGGGGTTCAAGGGGGCTGAGGACCAGACTGAGGCTCCCCTGCTTTTGCTCTTCTTCATTGAGGCTGAGCTCACCCAGCTGAGAGAAGCCCGACGGACTGGCCTGCTTCACACAAGGTTAGGTTTTGTATCACCCGACCGTGAAGATGCCACACTTCTTTCAAGGAGCACATGTGATGACAGCCACTCACCCTTGCCTTCCTGTGAAGGCACAGAAATTTATTCTCCCATCTCCACGAGTCTGGAACATCACCACCCTGCCATTCAGGCTGACCTGTGAGAAACAAGGGGGAGGGATCGCCTGACAGAGTCCCTGTGCAGGCTGGCCCCAGCCAGCGGCCGTGTCCTACCGAGTCAGACTCAAGGGCAGGGAGACAGGCCCCTCCAGGTTTGCATCTCATTTCAGGATCCCTTTGTCACACAAACACACTGACATCAAAGAGCCAGCACTCAACCAAAGGACATGGAGGGCAACGGCATCAAACCATGTGAAGTTACATTTGTAATTACCTCTCACCGTCCACCACCCGACGGGGCTGATTAAAACCTGACACAAGTCCCCTGCTTCCTACCTGACATGGTTAATTTGGTTCTTTGTGGCAAATAATTACTTATTCTTTCGGCTACATTTCCTATTGTCATGTCCTATTGCGTCCAGGACTGCATGTTTCAGCAACAAACTCCTGGGGTAAATGCAAGCGACTTGGGAAAAATTCAACAATTCTATTTATAATCTAAAATGAATCCAGTGGAGTGTTCTCCAGTTCCACTTGTCACAGGTATAACAAAGCAATAAGAACTTCAGCATAGATGGCTTCAGGCAGCGGCGGGGGGCGGGGGAGGGTGCAAGGGGGGCTGACCCCATGTGCAGGCGGAGGAAGCACACGGGAGGGAGAGAGAGAGCTAAGGGACACCTGCTGCACGGGAAGAGCACTTAGCACCTTACCCACTTCACGTCATCTAATCTTCTGAGCTGTTCTGTGTAGGAAATATTATTATTTCCACTTTACAGATTAAAAAGCTTCCAAAGACTAATAGCGAGTAAGAGTCAGTAACTACACGTGCGCTTCAGTATAGAGTCGAAACACACACGAGGCCCGCACGTCCTCCCCTCCGACACGCAGGCTTCCTGGGTCCTCAGGCTTCCGGGACGCCATGTGGGACAGGACTGAGAAAGAGCCCGGCCAGGGGAGGGGAGCTTCCGCTCCTCTGTGGCTCTCCTGGTCCCCCTAAGGCAGCTTCATGTGTGGTCCCAGTGGACACCACCCTCAGATCCCTGTAGCGTCGAGACCCTCCCCTGGCTCAGGCCAAAGGAACACGGCATGAAGAACGCAAAACCTTCCAGTCCCAGCTCTGGAACTTCAGGGCCACACTGTGACTTTCAGGGACCCCAGACAATTTTGCCTTTGTAGGTCTCTTCCTTCATACAACTGTGTTGGTATAGAGATTAATATAATCTAGGCTAGATTCATTATTACATATTCATTATGACTATATTCTTCTTTGCTTTTGATTTTAAAAGAAATTCAAATGAAAATATTTTGGGGGACCTCTGAAAGTATCGCAAGCCTTAGGCACTGTGCCACCTACTATACCTAAGGGAGAAGTTGCCCCTGTGTCGCAAACTAGCTGAGTGACCTTGAGCCACTTGTATGAGCTTTATGTGTTTCTACATCCTTGTCTGCAGAGCTGGGCTGCCTGCTCTGCGTAGGTGGGTACTGGCCGGGGGGAGAACTGCAGTGACAGAACCCAGCCAAGCAGAGCCCAATACTCACAACTCTGATCTGGGAGACAGCGAGGGGCTGCAATGTGGAAATGGGCCAACTCACTGGGGTGGGACAGAAGCCAGAAGGGCACTTCTTGGTCCATAAGGGGCTCAGGCTGGCCGAGCTAGTGTGCGCAGACACACAGCCCAGCAGGTGACTGCAGTGCCCCTGTGGTCACACAGAGCTCAGCTGCGGGTGTCTGGTGTGGTTCAGATGCTTCAAGCCTGTGCCCTCAGCCCAGCAAATCTCACAGTGTAGTTCCTGAAGAGATCTTCAGCACCCAGACTCGTTTCTGCCTGTCTCATTTCAACTGGGACTTGCATCTCTGCTTTCAATCCTTTTTGCCCTTCCAGTTTGGCCACCCACTTTCCTGCCTCTCTCAACTCTCCTTCTTCATGTTCGCGTGTATGTTTCACATTCCCACTCCTGGTCAGGGGCTTCTCCAGGCCAGCGGACCCTGAAGCTGCCACTCCTGGGCTCATTCAATGTCCTGGTGTGCTCACAGGCAGCTCTGGTGGGATGTACAGCCTCACACCTGGCCTCTACTGAGGGCTAGACCAGACAGTGAGGACTCCAGGGAAGGCGGTGCTGAAGTGTGGGCAGCAGGCAGGCCGGGAGCCCTGGCACTCAGCAGCAGGGCCCAGGCGGCAGAGCGGCAACCACCTAAATGGCTGTACACTGGAGGATTGTGGCATGAACAGCAGTGAGATGGAGTAGCACGCGGCTGCACAAAAGCAGAAGAAGACCTCTATAAACGGAAGCGGAGCACCTCCCAGGACACAGTGCTAAGTGAAAAAAGCAAAGCACGAGTCTCTACAGTGTGCTATCTTTTGTGTAAGAAAGAAGGGGCTAAAAACTACTCCTATATCACTCATCTGTGCAAAGAGGGTCACAGGAAGGGTAACCAGAAAACACAATGAGGGTGTTTACCTACAGACGTAGGTAGCAGGAAGGAAAGGGTGGGAGGATGGAACGGGGAAGAATAAGTGGACACTTCTCTGAGTACATTTTCGTACTGTTCTGACTTTTAGAATGTATCACATGAATAAGTTAAATCATCAAGGACTGGGGTGAGGGGAGGGAGTTCAAAACAGAATAAAAACAGAAACAAATGACCCTAACTATATTCCAAATGAATAAAATACTTAAGGGAGGAAGGAGGGGTGCAGAATAAACATAAGCAACATATATTGAAGAACTGTAAACAAGTAATGTACTCTAGTTAGTGGATTTGTTTTCAGAATGGTAGGGGTTACCAATGCCAGACCCACCTTAAGCGTTTTGTAAGACTGAGCAAATAACTGAACACATTGTGACAATGAGGGAGACGGAATCCCCCCCACTGGCAAAAAGAGTTACAAGTAAGTAAAGGGGCAAGGCTAGAATGAACCCTATTGTTTTGGAGGGGGGATTAGATATCAGTATGAACTTGAACTCATGGCTCTCTCTCCTCTCTCTCTCCACACACACATGCATGTGTAAACATTGATAGATACATAAGAAATATATTTTCTAGAGCAATCTGCCGAGATGAGCTAGAAACAATGACACCAGAAAAAGGGAAAACCAGGGAGCATATTTAATGCCTAGAACTTGATTTCTTAAGACCATTTTCCAATAAGAAGAACCAGGGCTCCTTGGAGAAATGGCTATTTCCAGGGATGGGGCGTTGAAAATATAAGATAAGCCTGGAACATCTTGCCATGTCAGAAGCTGAGGAAGGCCTCACAGGAGGCATGCCACAGCATGGAGGAGCCAGCCTGAGGGGCGTCCGCTGGCCAAATGTGGGGCAACCTGAGCCCCAAAAGAATCACAATGGATTATATCCAACAAAAGAATTCATGAAGCTATATTGATACAAATAGGTAAATAGTCAGAAGGAAGAGCCCTTCCAACTACTACATGTGGCAGAGAGGATGGAATTAGAAAATCACCACTTGGAAGCCACCACAGTAGTAATTGTTTCAGGCTAGACTCATTCATGAATGATAAGTGTAGTGGGAGAAAGCATGAGAAATGGGATATTTAACAGTTTCAAAGTATCTACCCACAAAGTACTTTTAATTAGAAAAGGGAAAGCAGCTTAAACAACTTAACAATGGAGAAATCTGGCTGACGCCACTTTAATCACATGATCAAAGCCAACATCACTTGTAATAAAAAAAAAATTGCTGTGATATGCCTCCTGGTACACACTGAGAAGGAACACAACATCACCTCTTTGGTACTCTTGCCAAAAAGGCATACCCTAAATGTAAGCATAAAGAAGTATCAGACAAATCCAAATTGAGGGCTATGCTACGGAATAACTAACTGGCCAATATTCTTCCAAAGTTTCAAGGTCATAAAGGACAAAGAAAGGTTGGGGAACTCTTCCATATTAAAAGGACTAAGAAGATAAGATAAGTAAATTCGATGTGTGATGATGGACCAGGTAAAGGATGTTAGTGGGACAGTTGGCAAACTTTGAGAATATAAGATATCAAGTCTGTTTCAAGGCTGTTTCTCTTTTAGTTGCTGGCTTAGACTTCTGCTTCGGTATGATAAGATTGCTTGCTTGTGCTAACCACCCACTTCTGCTTGTGTGATAATTGCTTGCTTGCGGGAACCGCGCAGTATCATGGGATGAAATAAAATGCTGAAGGAAGCTCCAGGAAGGATACCTGCTAGAACAGGCATGATCACATATAGAACCAATCAGGGGCAAGGTGGAATGCAGTGTGACTGACCAACCAGAATAGAGTTTGGGTACGTGATCAGAGGGAGCAAACCAATCACTGTACTAGGTGAATGCATGATCAACGCGTGGACAACTTATTGCCATGTGAACAGCTCTCATAAAACCCTCCCTCCCACACCGCCTGGGGTCGCTGCCCAACAAAAAGGTCACTGCGTTGGTGCTCTGGGGCTCAGACCCTAGCTCGAGCTAGTCAATAAACTCCTCTTGACGATTGCAGCCTCGGAGTCTCCGGTCTCTCTGTTCGATGGTACTGCGAATTCCGACCTAACAAGTAAGGTCTTTCATTGGAATTACAACGTTAATTTCATGATTTGATAATTGTACTGTGGTTAGGTAAGAGAATGTCCATGTTTTTAGCAAAGTATTGACCTCTATACATTCAAGTAGATAGAAGTCAATACTTTCAAACATTTCGGAAAAATAATTGTGTGTGTGTGTGTGTGCGTGTCTGTAGAGAAAGAACAAATGAATAAGCAAGTGTGGTAAAACGTTAATTTGGGGGAAATCCGCATGAAGGTTATGAGGGAATTCTTTGTGCTATGTTTAAGCCTGAAATTATTTCAAAATAAACAGAAATAAACAGTTAAAAGGAAAAAATATGAATGTGAGTTGCTTCCATTAACAACAAAGGCATCTTTCTAAAGCATTACAATTCGAATTGATTGGAATGTAACTCTTAAACTGAACCAGCGCATAAAATGGCTTTGAAACTGAGGTGTTATGTAGTTTCTCTGCAACACTTGCCATTTTGATAATAAACCATAAAACGTTTCTGTCAAGAAATCAAAGAAATGTACAGTCTTATTGCTGAAAGGGACCCAGAAGAACAATTAGTCCAACCTCTCATTTTAACAATGAGGAAACTGAAGCTCAAAGAAGCTAAGGACTTTGTCCAAGATCACAGAAGAGCTAGAAGATCACCATCAACATCCTAATTTAACAACAAAAGAAGCAGAGCCACAGATGGTGACCCGAGCCCATGCAGAAGAACTGCACGCTAGAACCTAAGACCAGAACCTGCTGACAGCTGGATGTGCTAACTGAGGATGGAGAACCTCTCTGCTGCTGAGGTCTCTGCCCTGGGGCCTGTGGCATGACCTATGCCTTCCTATAGTGTTCTCAAATAATGTCTTTTCTGGAAATTTTCTCCCCCAGAAAGCCCTACCTTGGGAGGCTCCAGCCGCTGACCACTAACTAGATGAAAGAGGCACTGATTATTGTGAGCTGACAACCCAGAGCTCCAGTACAATTTCTGGACCAGGGAAGATTCCATCACCTGGGTATCTAGTTGGACCTACGCTATTCAGGGTAGTCTGGGTAATCTTTGCTTAGCATATTCTGGCAGAACAATGACCTTGAAGTCAGAAGACATGGGTTCTACCCCAGGTCTCACTATTTACCACACTGTGGCTGTGAGTAATCCAGTCTCTCCTAGAACTAAATTTTCTGTGCTCAGAATGGAGACACTGCTTGCCTTGCTGTGGCTGATAACATCAGTGATCCACTCAGATTCCCTCAGAATCCTTTCTATCAGTCTTCGTGTCTCTCCCTGTCAAGCACAAGGCAAAGCCGAAGCTGGCAGATTGGGTAGTCAAGGAACGATGGGACCTTCCTCAATTCAGGCAATGCATGACTTAAATACTAGCTCTCCAAAGGGACAGTAGCCAAAGGTGCCAGCTCCCATGGCCCTTGCACAGGAGACACCCAAGCAAAAGGGGCCAGAGGGCTATGACACAGGCAGAGGGACACCCGTTGCTGAGGAGCCCATGCCTGGTGCTGCAGCTGCGGCCCGGGTGGCTCAGGTGACAACCTCGTACCTCAGCAGAACCAGGAGGCCATGGGACACTGTGTCACAACAGCCTCCCGGGGCAGATGGGGAGGTGCGTGGGACAAGGTCCTGTGGCTTCCCCTTACTCACACCCTCCGCCCCATGCTCTCGCGCTGCGGGAGGACCCCAGAGTATTCTGCCAAACTGCTTAGATTCGGCTGCAGTTCAAGCTCTGGCATGAGGCTCACGTGGACATAATGGGGCCAGGTTGAGGTCGCATGTTTGTGGCTTCCAACATCCAGTACCTGCAGCTCCTTCTCAAAGGGACTGGCCCTAAACCAAGGACTGACAGGTGCAGAAGTAGGAAATCTCTGGTTTCCTTGTTCCAGAGAAAGGTAACTCAACACTCCATAGTTCCCCTGACGGATCAGGCCTAAAGCTTCCCCGAGGAACTCTGCCTGAGGTCTCACACCGTTGCTTGGCTTCCCCTGCCCTGTCCCATCTCCCACATCCCTTAATGGTTTCCCCTGGAACCGAAACACTCATCTCTGGGGAGCCCGGCTGAATGCAATTACTAGCCTCACAAGAATACTGTGAGAGCTAATGAAGATCATGTACAGGAAAGATCTCGGTAAACCAGAAAGCCCTATAAATATAATGTGGCCCTGTCTTCACTGCGGATATTTCTGAGCTCATCCTATTCCTAATGCTCTTGGACTAGCTTCCAATGAGGCCCACATCTCACATTTTCTCTGCTAATTTCCAGGCGCGCCTATATCCTATGCATGCCTACATCCATTATCTCTTGCTGTGTAACAAACCAGCCCCAGATTTAGTGGCTTAAGTGTAATTTATCATTTTTCACAATTATGTGGGTTGACTGGGCAGTGGTTCTGCTGGTCTTGCCTGGACTCACTCAAACTGCTGCACACAGCCGGGGGGGTGGTGAGGGGCTGGGTTGAGCTGGGTGGCCAGGGTGGCTGGGCCACATGGTCTTGAATCCCAGTCCTCTTCACAGTTTGACAGTTTCAGAGCAGCAATATTCTAAGAGAATAAGAACAGAAACTGCAAATACTCTTGAGGCCAAGGCTTGTGAGTCATACAATGCCACATCCAACATGCTCTATTGATCAAAACAAGTCATGAAGTCAACCCAGATTCAAAGGGATAGAGAAATAGACTCCACTTTTTAATAGTTGCTGCAAAGAATGTGTGGTCATAGTTAATCTCCCACAGCGCCTAATTAGCTTTGCAGGTTGTCACTGGAGGCTCTACTGAAGTGGAAGTCACATGCTGGATTCCCACGTCATCTGGAGAGCACACTGTGTCTCCTGGAGGTGGGCAGCAGCCGCCTCCCCAGGGCAGGCCTCTGACCCAGAAACAATCTGCCCAGGAGAGAGTGTCAGGACACGAAGACTCTCCTCACTGCCTCCAGCCCAGCCTCTCAGGGTGGCCATCTGAGGCCAGGTCCCTCAGTCCCCCTCACCCGCAGAGCCCGGCGGCCATTTACGCCACTCCTCCACACTCGGCTTCGTCACACTTATCTTCCTACACAATAAGTGGAGTAGAACCACTTTGGGTCCAGCAGTGATTCATCCCTGGGCAAAGAGCTTTAAATCCGTAGAGCCCCAGCATGTGTGGTGCTGGGTGGGATTTCACACATGAACTGCCCTGTGAGTTGTGTCTAACTCATGCTAGTTTTGAGCCCGGGGCCTCGTGAAGCATATGTAACTCATGTCACTTCACCTTAGAAACCACGAGAACTATTTTTCAAGTTGCATGTAACTCACACACAGAAAACAATAAAAATAACAAATTTTTCATTAAACTAGAAAGGATCATTTCATCTTTGAAGTTTTTATTCTATTCTCATAATAAAACACCCTGGCCCCATGGAAGAAAATTTTTTTCTAGTGTGGCAGTCAATGTTAATTAAGAAGGGCAACGAGGATGTCAATTCTGCAGGCTTAGGAGCAGGGCCCGACAAGCTCCTGGGGGAGGAAGGCCGACTCCCTCGGTGTCGGTGGGGAGGGGGAGTTCGGGATATTAGGAGAGAGGGTGAGGGGGCAGAGGAGGACACAGGGACGTCAAAAGCAGGTACATCCGGAGTGGCATTACATAGAATTATTCCAGGAAAAAGTGTAGGCTTATTATTCCCACTTTGTGTTACCAAAAATAAAGTTGTTCACCGTACTGACCTTAGAGCTCCCTTATTTCTGGAAGAGCTCCGAGAAGGGGCTGCCATCCTCCCTATAAGGCAACTGGGCCTCAGAGAGGTTTCCGTGACTTACCAAAGATCACAGAGTTCACAAAGTGAAGGAGTCAGAGTTTGAACCTTTGTGGTTTTGTTGTCTCTTCAGCATGGCTCCCTTTTTCTGTTTTTGTTAAGACGCGAAACCTCAGTTCAGTGGGACCTGGTGTGCCAGATCCCTCCACCTTGAAAACAATGTCTGCCTCTTCCCGCCTCCTCTAGCGCAGGATGCCTAGATCATGTCTGTGAGGAGCGGCAGGACTTCTGAAAGAACTGGCTCCACCAAGCGCTTTGGCGGCCAGCCCACCCACTGTGTGACTTTTCAGCTCCCACTGCTGAGGGCCTTGGGCTCCAAAGGGCAGTCCAACAAGCTGACTTTCTTAAACATTCAGTCTTTGCCAGAAGCTATGCTAAGAGCTCCACACACCTTAATCCATTTGATCATCCCAAAGACATTGTGTGGAGGTACAGTTTTGTAGGTAGGGAAACTCGAAGGCCACAGAGCTAAAAAGTGGCAGAACTGGGACAAACCCACACCTGACTGCAAAGCCCTTTCTCTCAGCAATAAGGCCTCCATGTCTCTTTGACATCACTAGAAGTCCTCAAATCCATTGTGTGTGGACTAAGAAATATACACACATTCCGTAGAGAATAATAATATACATATTCATCTAGAAATCATTAATACATTCCTTGGAGATTTTTTATTGTGTACTATTTATTTTCAATCAATTTTGTACTAAAATTACATCTACTCAAAAACGCTGGGGTCCTGCACTCTTTATTGCCTGTCCTCTGCGTTCAGTACTGATCTGTTTGTCTTACGTTACTACTCATCTGTTGGTGTTGTTTTTTATGTTGTTTCTTCAACCAAGTAAACTCCTAGCAAGTGGGACTAAAAATACAGGGTGTCTTTTGAGTCCTGCCTATTCCTACTCCAGGGTCTTACACTTGATAGATGCTCCATAGGTACACATGTAGCTGGTCGGTCCATTGCAACAGCTTCTGCAATATTCCTCGTAAAGGCCCACAGAATGCTTAGTAGGAAGTCTCCTCCCCTGTTTTCCACCGGGGGTGCTCTACCGAGGCCTGTACACTTCCAACAGCACCTGGGCTGCAGTGAAAATAGCTACCATGTATTGAGCACCTACTGTATACTGGGCTTTATCCTTGGCTGAGGATACAGCAATGAGTAAGCACAGAGCTCAGCTGGTGAGCATGCATGTATTTCATTACTACAGCGGCCTGGAGGACAGCAGCATCTCCCTTTTACTGATGGAGAAGTTGTAGAGGCACGAAGCTGAAACAGAGGTTTATCTCAGTGTATTTTGATTTGTGAGTCACTACCCATTATTGGGTTAGTGGGTAGCAAAACGGATTTAGTGGGTTATAACTAACATTTATTTTAAAGGATTGGTTTGGCATGGAATCATCAGAGTACATAGCATGTAATAAAATTATTATTTGCTGAAATTTTTGTTTCATTTACGTGCACACTGCACACACATACACAAAGACATCAGGCCACAGTGTATTTCTAACTGTGGGTCACGTCCAAAAATGTGTGAAGATCACTGGTTTGTCCAAACCCCAGCCTGTTCTTCTATTTTCTATACTGCCCCCTCAAAGAAGAAATTTCCCAAATTATTCCAAGCCTCCTTGAACATGTTCAATGTTTCACTGAACATTTTTGGCCCTGATGCCACTTCGGAATCTGCTACCAGGCCCAGGCAGCGAGGATGGCCCCGTGCTCTCTTCCCCTGCAATGCTGTGTTTGGCTGGCGCGCTGAGGAGCCCGCTCCTGTGCCGGTATTTGCAGGCAGCTACTCCTTGCCCAAGTATTGTCTCATTTGGTTTTATCAACCCAGAGACATGCGCAATTAAGCTCCATGGCAACCACCAAGATAGGATGGAGAGTTTTTAATTTTTGATATTACTTAATAATAATGGAATGACAAATGGCACAAGAAAAAGGGCAGATAATATTATCTAATGCTCTCGAGTGCCAGATCCTTGGTAATGTATGAGCCACTTTCTCTCAAGCCTTTTAGCATGGAGCCGCTAAGACTCAAGACTGAAGATACAAGATGGTATCTAAAGTATCCAAGACCTTACGTGGCCCTTACCTCTGAAGCCATACTCCTCATCTTGCATTTGTGATCTGCCTCTGAGCAGTGCTAGGCGTTTGGCAGCTCCTCGTGTCTGCAGGAGCAGATGGGATGGGGAGAAGCAGCGGGCGGTTCTGTGGAAACAGCACTACGCTACCAATGAGAAGACTGGGTCTACTCCCAGCTCTTTCTCTCAATACACGCAGCCTTGAGCAAGTCATTTAGTTTCTGTAAGCACCAGTTTCTTCCTCTGAAAATGGGAAGTAAAAGGATTCACCTGATTCATGGAATTACGAAGATTATTTAAGATCATATAAGGGAAAGCCTTTTGTACATATAAGGCACAATTCCAGGTTTAGATAATGGTAGGAAAGCATTAGTAAAACTAGTAGTAGCAAGAGCATAGAAAAACTAGTAGCGATAGCGATAGCCAATGTTTCCTCTAGGCCCAAAGTTCTGTTGACGTCAGAAACTTGGTAAAGCACAATTATAATTATAGTACGGTCTCAATTACAAGAGACAAAATACACAATACACTAAATTATACACAATAAAATATGTTAGAAGGAAATACATCTATATGTTAGCAGTGATCAACTTATCTGGGATGGTGGGGTGGTGGCTTTTCTTCCTATTTCTATTTACCTATATTTTCAAATTTTTATATGTGGTCATATAAATATATTTTAATAACAAAATGTTACTAAAGTTAGGTGAAAGATAGCATTAATTTTAAAATAAGGAAGAGAGTTAGGAATTGCTTGGGAAGAGCCAGGGATTCCAGGAAAGGAAAATCCATGGAGTTGTACTCACATTTGCACTTATGCTGCCCCAAAGAAGGCAACATGAATATGTGAGTCACTAGAAAGTTATTGTTATTGCAATAAAAAAATTGTATTCATTAAATTTGACCATAATGTTATTAACATGTTCTCTTTCCTAGCTATGTAACTGGTGAAGGTTAAAAACCTTCTGGAATTCGATTGTGGAAAATGGCGGAATAGGAGTGCCCTCCTGGCTCTCTGCTCTCAGAGTCGGAGGTGAAATAGGCAGACCACTGCACGTGAGTGAACTCCACTTCTACAGGACCAGCTCTGCGGACCTACAGAGAAACAGCGTGGG
>CAUYRT010006791.1:0-16855 GCA_963574885.1 Lepilemur ruficaudatus
CATTTGTGGGGATAAAAATTTAGAGAGGGATCACCACTATGAATTCCAAGTAATAATCTTCAATTTAAATTGACCCCTATTGAGCAGATTATTACTGTAGTGAACACCGGGTCATCTCTCAGCCATGTTTAAACAAAGCACTTCTCAGAACACCTGTTCTCACACGGATTTTTTCTTGTTGATTGGCCTCAAGACACCTTGTGACTTGCAAACAAGCCAAGGTGCCTTGACCCGTACTCGGGAAAGGGCAAAGGAGGAGACGCACTCGTTAACTCCCTGAGGCAGAGCAGTGAGAACCAGTCCATGTTGAGACGAAAACATTCTGGGAACAGAAAATAGTGGTGGGAAAAGTTGGGGTAGACTGGGACAGATGCCAAAAGAACAGTGTTAAAAATAAAGACGCTGCAAGCAGGAAATTGCTGCAGTCTTGTATCATCTCTGTGTGTCTGTCGTTTGTTGTCTGTCTTCTGTGTTCACTTCTCCTCCCCAAGTGGAGCCACAACATAATGTATGAATTTCTTTGCAACTCTTCTACGTTAGAGCTAACTTGAAGTGTACATTAATGCATATTGTCAAGTTCTTCGTCAAAATTTCTTCATTTTTTCCCCTGCTTTTTTTTTTTTTTATCATAGGACTTCTTTATCATAATTGTCAAAATGTTTAGTGATCCACAGTTCTTCAAGACTCTGTTTTTGTTTGGTTTTTTTTTTTTTTGTAATACACATTATGTGGGTGATGGGCATGCTTATAACTGTAACCTTCTCTTTATATGAAAACCTGACATATTGGTCAAAAATGTGAGCTCATATTTAGAGAGTATACTAATAATTTTAAATTGCAGGTATTACCTGCCTTGTAATTTTTTCCAATGTAGAGTTCAGGATGAATATTTGTTTTTTACAAATCTAAAACAATAATTCTGCAGAGTTTCTCATTAGTACTTTTTACAGTTTCCATTTCATATTGCAAGCTAAAAGAATTTCCCTATAGCAGAGATACAAAATTGAATTATTTTCACTAGAAAATTACCTTTAAATACCTTAAAAGACGGTTTATGGTAAAAGAACCCTGTTAACTATATAAAGGCAATAAACAAAACTGCATGTATATTATAATCATATAATTTAAAGAGTGAACTAAGTCTTTGCTTAGAGGACTATTGAGATCTTAATATAGGAGAGAAAAATGACAAAGAATTCTGGGAATTTCATTTTTTGAAGGAAAAACAAGAAAAAATTACTTTAAATATGCTTAACTGCAATCTAAACATGATTTTATATTGAAAATCTTAATAATGTGTGTATTGTGTGCTTTGATAATTCAGCTTATCTGAATTTCCCTGATACATAACTAAAGCTATAAATAAGTTATAACAAATTTGAAATATTTTAAATTACAGTTATTAAACAATAACAATACTAACATTTGTTTCAGGCTCAAAAACTTTATTAGGTCTAAAGATACTACCTCACTTAATCTTCCTTATTATGCTAACAGATAGGAATTACTGTGTTCACTTAAAAGATGATAAATCGAGGCCTACTTAGATATTAAATGGTAGATAAATTATGATATAGCTTAATGAAATAAATACTATGTATTCACCAAAAATTGTATTGTAATAGTATATTTAATATATGGAAATATTCCTAATATTATAAAATAATTAGATTAAGTAATAATTATTTATGAATTTTGGTAATGTGAAAAGTTAAAATTCAATTTTTTGTTTTTTTATTTTCCATATTTTGTAAAATTGAGGTGTATTTTTTCTAAATAAGAAAATAATTTTGTTCATTATTTCATAAAAAGCAGACATGGGAATCTTTTTTAAACATAAAAATAGGTGATTCACTATATATTAACACTTCTTTGCCTGAAAACAATTTGATGAAGTATTAATAGATAATATAACTTTTGCTATTACCACCGTTACAGTTAACAAACTAAGACACAAAGAGATTAACTTACCTAAAAATCACAAGTAATAAGTGGTAGAAGAGGACTCAAACAATGGAAACAATTTAGATTCCTTGGTTAATTCCCTAATCCTCTACCTCTGCTAGGCCTATTGTCAATCTTTATTTCCACTCTTGTTGTTTTTCCAAACATTTTTTAACTCAGTCTTGAATATAGGCCTTTTAAATATTTCTTTTATATTTTCAAAAGGTAGAACACAGTGGGGAAGTTCCTGTTTTTTGAAGCAAAGTGATGGATGATATTCTATAAAAATAAAGAAAATCTACATAAAAATTAGAATCATCAGTACATTTTCTTCCTCTGCTGAACTCTGCAGTCCCTTATTGTGTTTCAAGAGAAAGGGTGATAACATCGCTCTTCTCAATTGACCTGTGTCTCAGCCTTTTTAACACAATCTTCCTTTCCATTACTTCAGGATTTCATTTAATATTTTCTGCTGTTAAAATCAATGTAATGGCAGAAGGAGGCAGAATTAGCAGTTATATGTTCACTTCTAAAATTATTTTTTTCAAAGTATAGAGCATTTCATAAATTTGAATAAAAATGCAGATCGTAGTTCATATGCTTAAGTGGGTTTTGAATTTGCAGTTAGGATTGTTTATTTCAATGCTTAGCTGTCATTCAATCCATTCTATAAGATTAAAGGAGCAAAGTCACCCATACTTCCTATGCCTTTGGGGTTTTGAAGTTATTTAATGTATTATTGTTATTGATGTTCATGAAAGCTAAATGTGAAGCATGGTTTTGGAGCTGTAAGTTAATTTATGAAAGAGAAGTTTGCAGATCTTTAATGAACATGTAACATTTTTTATTATTTACATAATTAACTAAAATTTAATATCATTAAAATAATAACTACAAGCACAAATACAAACTATTTCTTATGTTTGTCAAGTAAAGATAAAAGGGATTCTTAAATGGACATATAATTTTGACTAATGTCCACAATAAATTCAAAGGTCAGTTCTGAGTTTATGGTTAAAAAATAAAATAAAAAAAACTTTTGAGGAAGCATTGTCCTATTGTCTTATATGTACATTTCTATGAATTTTCTCCCACACAATTACATCTCAATTGTGAAGATAAACTATCTAAAAACTATAAAAAAGCAAAAAATTAAATTTTTGCAATTTAAGTTTAATAATTTCATTGGAAATAGGTTTTTGAAGGTTAAAATTTGCCTGTTAGCTAACTCTACTTTTAAGAAGATGAATGGAAATTTTAATTAAGTAGCTAATTCCAAAAATGACATGATAGTTTATTTTAGTCCAACCAGCAATTTTCTTGAAAGTTTAAGATTAGTATCTTCAAATTATCAACCTCAATATTTGAGGTGGAGAACATAGCAAAAGTTAACTTTCCAAACTTGACCTATAAAAATGTTAACTGTTTCCGAGAACATAGAGAATGCAGATTTGACAAGAATTAGATATATTCACATCAAGCATGTGAAATACTATAAACCACATTGATGTTTTATCATCATAAATGTTAAAACATTCTTACACATTTTTATTGTTCAATATCAATAACATATATCAATAGAGTGACTCTAAAGAGAAATATATTGATTCAGAATGATTATATAGATGCACATGATTCTAGAGAAAGTAAGAAGTATCACATTAAATTACACTATGTTCAATTTAGTCAAATTTTGTCTCTAAATATGGTGTCAAGGAGAGTTGTGGGTGGAAAGAAAGACAAGGATGAAACTGGTGTAAGAGTCAAGCAAGAGGAAAGTGAAATTACATGAAAAGAGGTTTCCTATTTAGAAATGACTGGAGGAACTCCTGGAAGAAGTCTTTCAGTTGCCAAGCAAGGTATAAAAAAAATAAGAGCCAGCCTGCTCTGTAGAATGAAACTGATGACCATCATGGGAATAATCAGGACCTTACCTTATTCCAATAAACATTGTAATATGGACCTGGAGGAGCGTCATGATTCCCAACAAAATCAATATTAAGAACAGGACTTACTCTTATATAATATTCGATTACTTTTTTGCACTAATTACATTATTAGGCAGGAAAGACACAATAGATAAACACTCACTGAATCATAGATGGTCAGTCCCTCATTTTCTCATCACCTGGAACTCTCCAAATGGCTACCAGACAGCATAACATCTGTATTCTATCAGAGCCAGTGAGAAAAGAGAGAGAGAGGACCCAAGATGAAAACTGTAATGTTTTATAAACCAGTCTTAGAACTAACACCTCATCACTTCTTTCCTATCCTATTTATTGATAGTGACTCATCAAACGCAGCCCACACTCAACTCCACACACAAGGGGATGGATACCAGGAAGTGGAGATCATCTGAGCCCATTCTTAAGGCTGGCTACCACACTGATCTCCATGTCTGTTCTAACAATATGCTTGACAACAATCCACAGTTATGACTCAACATAATTTAAACCTTACAAATGAAACTGTAGAATACTGAAGAAAACATCAGGTGAATTACTCTGTCGTATTCTGCATTGTGCAGATTAAAAAACAGAGAACCAAAACAGAAACATAACTTGTTAGAGATAGAGATAAAATGATAAGAAAGCCCAATAGTTCTTTCCATTAAATTATCCTACAAATAATCAATTTATAAAAATTATTTTGGAATTATTTTAGATTTATTAAGTAGTTGTTAAGAAAGGTTAATGAGTTACCATAAAACATTCCCCTAGAATCCCCTGTTAATTAACCTATAAAATCATGGTATATATGTAAAGTAACAAATTAACAGGTTTTAGACTTTACTCACATAATATTTTATTAACATTTAAAACACTTTAACCAGATTTCTGTACTTTTTTCACTAATGTCCTTTTATTATTCTAGAATCTAATTCAGAAAACTTTATTTTATTTAGTAATCGTGTCTCCTAGTCTCCTACAGTCTGTGACAGGTTTTCAGAATTTCCTTGTTTTTCATGACCTTGACATTTATAACTGGTTAAGTATTTGGTAGAATGTGTCTCAATTTTAGTTGGTCTAATATTTCTCATTATTAGCCCGGGGTTATGAATTTTGGGGAAGGATACAGCAGTGGTCAAATGACATTGTCATCATATTACAGGTGGTATAGCATATCAACATGCCTTGGGACTGTTGTTGTTCACCCTGATTTATTGATTAAGGTGGTGTCCACCATGGCAATTTCTTCATTCTAGTTGCTATTTTTCCTTCTCCATGCTCTATTAAAGTCACTACATTCAGCCAACTCTAAAGGAGAGCGTAATTAAATGCCATGTCCTGAAGAGAAAAATATTAAATAGTTTGTGGACACACTATGAAAGCACAATAGTAATTAATCAATAATCTGGAGAAGTTACTTTGAGGTTTTCCATATATATTCTTTCTCTGTAAAGTTTTCCTCTTTCTATTTCCCTATTTCCTCTGCATATGTTATGTGGAATATGTCTGTAAAAAAATTTGTACCTTCTCATCCCTTTGTTTATCTATTTAATCATTTATTTCTATCAATATGGATTCATGAATATTTCTTTTATTATTTGGGTGATAATCCAATACAATTATTATTTAAAAAATATTTGCAGAAAAATACCTGTTGTGACCCAAAAGAGACAAATGCAGCTAATGAACAGAACTACATGACTATGTAACGAGAAAAATATTCTGATTGTCAATTCTTTAATGTGAATATTTTTTGCTTTTGTTGATATATTATAGAAATGCATACACAATTAACAGGGATATATGTTGTTTTAGAAATAATCACATTCTCAAAAATAATTTTTGAATTATTATTAATGAATAATAAAACAAAATAATTCTGCCAATGACTACCATGATAAAATTTTTCTATTTTACAATTATTCTTATATATTTAGGGGGTACAAGTGCAGCTTTTGTTACATAGACATATAGTTTAGTGGTGAAGTCTAGACTTTTCATGTAGCCATCACCCAATTAGTGTACATAGTACCTATTACCTGATTTCTTACCCCACCCTGTCACCCTTCCAATGTCTGTTATTCCATTTTCTTGTCCATGTGTATACATAATTTAGCTCCCACTTATAAGTGAGGAAATACAGTATTTGACATTCTGTTTCTGAGTTATTTCACCTAAGATAATGACCACCAGTTCCATCTATGTTCCTGCAAAAGACATTATTTCATTCTTGTTTATGGCTGAATAATATTCCATGGTGTTGGTGTTTCTGTGTGGGGGTGTTTGGGGGATGTATAAATATATATGTCACATTTTCTTTATCCAATCACCCACTGATGGACTCTTAGATTGATTATATATCTTTGCGATTGTGAATAGTGCTGCAATAAACCTACAAGTGCATGTATCTTTTTTATATAATGACTTTTTTTTTTCCTTTGGGTAGCTACCCAGTAGTGGGATTGCTGGAACAAATAATGGATCTATTTTTAGTGATTGAGAAATCTCCATAATGTTTTTCATAGTGAGTGTACTAATTTACATTCCTACCAACAGTGTATAAGTGTTCCCTTTTCTCTGCATCCACACCAACATTTATTTCTTGATGACTTTTTAATCATGGCCATTCTGACTGGTGGTGTAAGATGCTATTTCATTATGATTTTAATTTGCATTTCTTTGATGGTTAATGATGTTGAGTATTTTTTCATATGTTTGTTAATAAAATTTTTCACCCATAAGATGTCCTGGTTTCAACAATAAAACATGTATTATTATAGCTCTGTAGATAAGTATTAATCATTTATCATGTTATTATATAATAACTATAGTTCTTTATGGTTCTCCTTACAGTAATTAAATTCTTCTTCTCCTAGACATATTGTTGCATCCTTCTCTTATTATGAACTTTACTCAATGTCACCTTCTCTTTTCATCAGTCACATTGTGTCTTATTGTATTTTTTTCATTGTCAGTCTTTCTATCTGAAATTATTTAATCATAATTACGTTTTACGTATTGTCTCCCCTCACTGCCATAGGAGCAGGCAGAAAAATTTTAAGTATAATTCCATGCTAATCACTTTACAGTATAATAAACAGTACCTTGAGGAGAACCTAGAAGTTGCTCATGTACTCTAAGACATTATATATGTGAATACAAGGATTATTTGCTAAAATATTGTAACTGATTAGTCTATTAACAAAGCAATTATTTAGTTACATTTTGCATCACCTATTCCTCTTTCATTTACAGACATGTCACTGGAGACTTCAGATTTCAGAAATCTGTCTAACTTCTACAGCACCCTGTTGTTTTTACATCCGTGTGGTTTTTTCCCTCATGCTATTCCTCTGTCCACAGGCCATCAACCTATTATCCAAACTCACATTTTGGTCATAAATAAATCCTACTTCTTTTCCAAGATTCAAATCAAGTATCACCTCCTATGAGATGTTTGACTCCTGAAGCAGTCAGTCTAAATGTCCTTTCCTCCTGTGTGTTTTGCATAGAAATGGTCTGTGTATTTTTCATCTTTGTATATCCGGTGCCTAACATAATTGTCTTAGACATTCAATAAACAGTTTCCCTTATGTGGAGATAGCATAATCCATACCATGTGAAACAAATTTAACATTCCGTGTATTCATGGATCTCGAGATGAATAGTCTAGGAATAAGTAAAATGGCAGATCTTTGGACTTTTTAAAGACACAAGTGTATTCTAGATTAAAATGGTTTTCTTACTTTTATGTATTGTTTGTGGACTTGAACCCTAACTGAGGCCTAATAAGAATTAGATTGATGTAGGGCTCATCTCATACTCAGTGGTATCTGATAAGGTATTTCCACTCTGAAAAACTGATGAAGAGAGTCAAAAATAATGACAATTCTATCCCTTAGGATTCCCTGAGCTATTGGGGGTCATTATTTCTTTTGGTACATACGTATTTTAGAAGTAACTCTAATAAAGCCATGTTATTAAATTAATTTATAAACTTTATTGAAAAATATCTCCATTTTTGACTTGTTGTGTCCCCCTGCTACTTCACAGAATACTTGGTACAGCATAAAGCACACAGAATGAGCTTAAAGCAGGAAAAATAATGGCTTCCAAAGATGTGCACATTCTAATCCCTATAACCGGTAAATTTATTATGTTATATGAAAAAGGGGGATTAAGTTTGCAGATATAATTAAGGTGATAACTAGCAGTCCTTAAAACAGAAAGATTATCCTGAATTATTTGCTGTGCCCAATGCAAACACAAAGGTCCTTAAATGTGAACAAGGGCTGCACAAGAGTATCAGAATGATGTGATGTGAAAAGGACGCACCTAGCCATGGCTGACTTTGAAGATGCAAGGGGACTGGGAGCTGCTGAATGCCGCCAGCCTCTAAAAGGTAGAAAAAATGATAAAACATTTCTACCTAGAACTTCCAAAAAGGAACTTGGCACCACTGACGTTGATTTTCTCCCAGTGAGACTGATCTTACGCTACTGATCTCAAGAACTGTAAGAGAATAAATCTGCATTGTTTTAAGCCATTAAAATGGTATTAATTTACTCTGAAAATGATTATCACAGGTGGAATCTGTTTTTCTGTTTTATGTCTTGCCAATGCCCCATCAGCACACAATCAGTTTTAAATAACAGATATAGTACCTGTTAATGGATAAGTAGCGTTATATTGATTATACTTTGTTCTGAATTACTGATCAGAAAGTTAAACTCTTATTTAGAGTTTATACACACACACACGTGCACACACACACTCACATAGGCACCATAAATCCTGCCAAACATCAGGAATTCTTGACCTTATACGGTGAAGAAAATGTTGTAAATATGGTAAATTATGGCCAATAAAAGGATACATTGCTGATATGTAATCTGGAAACTGGCAAGTTGGAGATAACATAGCTAGTGAAAAAGAAAAAAAATCCTGTCCATCAACTTTCCTAATAGAGAAATAAAATACTGACTAACATCTGTGAAAAAAAATTGAGAGCATTTCTCCCTTATCTTTCCTCAAAAAAAACAGTGATGATTTATATCATCAGTAAAGTGTGAATTTGCCTTTTTACTCACTAAGAGAGAGAAAGAAAAATGGTAAGACACAGTACAGGCTTGGTTTTGGGGGGCAGGAAAACGCAGCTGCAAATGAAAAACGCTATTACTATTTTTAAAAATAACAATCCCAGTTTCCTCTTCCCTTTCCACTCAAGCAGTAGACTTATATCTGTTTTTTTGTTTTTTTTTTTATTTTCCCCTTGCTGCTGGCTGACAAAGGCTGTGGGCAGAACAGAACTCAACATTCCTCCTCACCTCTCCTTGACAAAGATACACACTCTGTGTGTTTGAGGTATTCTTTCCTCCACAGAAAACAATCGCGCCTCAGGAAACAAAATGTAATACAAAAGCCTCAGCTTTACCTGGTATATAAGTAGCAAAACTTTTAGGAAATGAGGGAAGAGAGAAAAATAAAAGCAACTCTACGCATTGAGATAAAATTAAAAAACAAACAAACAAACATGACTTCTAGGTGGCTAGAAGGTAACCAGGAAAACAACAATTCATTTAAATACACATATTAAGTGAGTATATATTAGTATACATAAATTAAATAAGTATAAATCACTTTGTTTTTTATTATTCTAATATTATTTCTGAAATGGAATGTTACATCTAGAAAACAACTAACTTTTCTCAAAGTGAATCAGTTAATCTGAGTTACATTGTTCACCATGAGCCAGATTCAGAAGAAAAAGGAAAGGAAATACCTGCATAGAGTGTGAAAGGGGCTCAATACTTTTTGTGAGGTGTTGCAGGAATGTTCTGTTACATGATACAGGGATGAACAAGGTGAAGCCGATGCCCACAAAGAAAGATGGCATGTAAGAAAACTCTGAAGTCCTGGATGAAAGTGGAGGACTAATGAAGAGGTGATTTGAATAATAACAGGTAGAATTTAATTGCAATTTTGAAATCTCAAGGCCATACCCAGATCCTTAAAAAGATGCAACAAATATGACCAGCATAGTGAGAACGGATGTTTTTGAGAGTAGAGAAAAGGGTCTGGTGAGGCACAATTTAGGAATTCCGGAAAATAGTATATAGACGTGCCACACATTACGCAGTGCAGGTTGTGATGCAACACCACGTCATCCAAAATGCCCAGATGGGGGTTGAGCCGCATTACATAACACAGGTTCTGGAATCAGTTTGACATAACTCAGCTCTGCTACGTAAGCACTCTCTTAGCCTGAGAAGATAATTTCATCTTGCTAATCTTGGTTTTCTCATTTATAAAATCAGTGAAATACCTCAGCATTGTTCAATGTATACAAAGTACTTACTATCGTGTCTTGTAACATAAAAGGCAGAAGAAAAATGCAGCTATAATTATTACAACAGAATGATAAAGCTGATCTACATCAAGCGAGATTACCTTTTTTTTTTTTTACCACAAGCGAGATTACCTTTTTTTTTTTTTTACCAATAGGCAATTGTTGGACTCACTGTATTTTAGTTACGGTCATGAGTTTCAGCAAATCTTTAATTTTACTCATTCATTTAAATGATATTTATTCAGAACTTCTGGTGAACCAGGCAGTATCCTAGGCCCTGAAGATATAGTAGTAAAGAAAACAAAATCCCTGACTTAATCTCTTTTATTATGTTACATTAGGAAGATAAATAACAAACTAACAAATATGCAGAAATGCATGAGGCCACATGGTTATGAGTGCTTTAGAAAAGACTAGAACATCTAAAAGGGGTTTAGAGAGTGAGAGAGAAGTTGATAACGCCATTTTGTTTAGAATGGTCAGAAAAGAATTACTGTGGCCTCCGAGCAGAGGATCACTCTGATTATCACTTTGGAAAGTGACTATTGGGAAATCAATTAGGACGCTATTGCAAGAAATACCATAAGTCTTGGACCTGGATAATAGAAGTGAATGTGGGAAAAAAATGAAAGATTCTGGATATTTCAAAGGGCAAAGCTGAAATCATTTGCTTATAGGTCATATACGTGTGTATGAGAAAGACAGAAAGGTATAAAGGATGATACCTTCTTCCACATAGAAAATGTGACCTTTAGCTAAAAACTTAATAAGATTTAATTTTTATGCATGGTGACTCATCTATAACAAAGGCAGTATATTTAAACTTACAACAAGAAATAACATTATCAACTCCAATAGAGCAATCATATCATAGTCAAATAAGAAAGCAAATGCATGAATATTGGACGATAATGCAAAATACGTATGGTTGTTCATGTAGTCATTCACACAGTGTGACTGAGGGCTTGATGCAGCTCCTGTTCAATGCAAAGTTTTTAAAATATATTTGGAATGTAAAAAATATCATCCTTATAAAAACTTAATTAATGTGTAAATAATCAAGTGGACCTAAGAAAAGAGTTTATTTTCTTCTTAGATAAATTATCTCACTTTTCTTTGAAGGTCAGCTGGAACTTACAGCATCAGCCCCAGCTCATAGCAAATTATTACCCTTAACCTTTCCTTAGGAAGTGAAACCTGTGGAAAGAAAAATGTTGCCCAGAAACATTGAAAAATGTTCAGAATAGACTGAACAAGAACAATCTGCCCACTACAAGCAAATATTTAATGGTTACTTGTCTTATCATCTGCTGGGAAACATTTCCCAAATATATACAAGATTACTGCCAATCTTAATTTTACCCTATTCACAGTATTAGTGAAAATCATCATGTTTCTGTCTGGGGAGGAATAGCTTATATATGCTGTGAAATTATTTGGAGAGAAAAATTTATTTTTATTTTTGAGCCCTCACAGCAAGATATTATTTCTTTTACTATTTTTAAACAGAAAACAAATGTTATTTTCTCTTTTTCCCTTCTTGTCTTCTCTTTTAAATAGCTTTGCTTCTTCCTTTGCTTTATGGAGACTTCAATTTGGCTTTTAAATCTCACATTCAAAATTCTGAAAGAGAATTTCAGTCTCCTTTCTAAACATTTTAACTAGACAAAACAAAAAATATCTGAGAAAATCTGGCGTACACAAAAGAGAAAAATGCAAAAGAAACAAATTATTTAAGGACCATCGTTCCATTGTCTGCTCTGCTGTTCTATTTTCACATAAAATGTTTGAAAAATCTACTTGCCTTAATATTCACAGTAAGTGCTTTATTTAATTTGCTCCTTTCAGAAATGTTTGGAAGAGTTGGAGTAGAAATGCTGACTTTTATTTTAAAGTCTACAATTGGAAAGATACCAAATGCCTGATGGCAGCAGAAAAGTTCAGCACCCAAATGGAAACGTGATACCCCATTGTGGAAGCATGTGAAAATACAGATAGATTTGTCTCTGGGATTTTAGGGATTCTGATCATGTTTCTATTATGCATTTCCTTCTCCGTGCTCAGAACTGCTCTCAGTGGTTCTGAGAATAACATTTGCAAACTCAGTGTCTTTCATGGTAATAACTTTTCAGCCTTTCTACTGTCAAACATTTTTAGCAACTGTACAATATCTGCTTTTTCCAGTCATGAATATAGATAGTAGTTTATATTTTTGTGCATTTACTTCCCTGTTTAATCTTAGAATCTCTTCTATGTTATATAGAAATAATATTCACAAAGTGAATTGTTCTATTATTTCATAAAAATATAAACATATTCATTGTAAAATTTTTGCTGTTATTGTTTATTTTACAGACTAAAATGTTGACTTTTAACCTGCAGTGATTTGTCTATGCATATATAAATATTCCAATATCTGCAATATATTACACAGCAATAAAATAAATGCAATTTAAGAATGTTTGTGTATTTATGGCTAATTTCATACAATTTCATATTTTGTATGTGAGAAAACTGAGATCCAAGAAGAAATACCTTGCCTGTGGTCTCCCATTAATCTAGTTCCAAAACCACCATTACACTTCGGTCACTGACTATGGCCTGTTTTTACAGTCCACGTCCACATAAACTTTATTCTCAATAGTCTGCTACCAACTGAAATCTTTTATTTTCAGAGTGTTAACATTTTGAAGGACTATAAAGTGTTTGAAAGACGAAGAACTCTTAAAATATGCACCAGTCTGTCGAACAAAATCCTTGCGCAATAGCAACACAAATTTAAAAATTATAAATACAGTGTAGGTTAAATGTAGATTTTTTACATATTTTGATCATTCAAAATAATTCAGGTGAATGAATTTTGACATACTTTAAAGGTAAGAAAGGGTAGGAAATTAATTCATAACTATTATAAATCATTGAAATAAAAGGGGCCAGGAGCAGTGGCTCACACCTGTAATCCTAGCACTCTGGGAGGCTGGGGCAGTAGGATTGCTTGAGCTCAGGAGTTTGAGATCAGTCTGAGCAAGAGCAAGACCCTGTCTCTACTAAAACTAGAAAAATTAGCTGAGTGTTGTGAGTCTAAGGCAGGAGGATCGCTTGAACCTAGGAGTTGGAGGTTGCTGTGAGCTACAGTGTCACCACTGTACTCTACCTGGGGCAACAGAGCGAGAGGCTGTCTCAAAAAAAAAAAGAAAAAGAAAAAGAAAAGAAAAGAAAAGAAAGGAAGAAAAAGAAAAAAGAAAGAAAAAGAAAAGAAATAAAAGGAATTTCTTAAGGCCTTGACATCTCAGCTATAGACATACTTGATACCTGTAAGTCAAATATAGCATATGAATGTTAATGAACATAATAGTTGTATCACTTAGTTCTTGTACTATCACATATGAGCTATTTTTAACTTAAATTTTGTTTTGAAATTTAGTTGAGATTCATAAGGAAAAGGAGTTTTGATTATTTTCTTTAAGATAGCCTTCTTGAGAAATGGATTGGTTTAGAACATTGCTTTGTAGACTCTAGAAACTTGTCTCTTTATTTTGTCAAACTTAACTAAATCTGAGACAGGCTTGTTTGGTGACAAGTAACAGAATATATAAACTAACAAGCCAAGAGAACTCTAGGTATCTTAGGAAAAAAGTAGTATTTATTGTAAGAATTTTTTGGTTAACAAAGATATCTGATTTGTAGCAATGGAGAAGTCAATGTCTCCCATCACCACCCCTTTCTCCTTTATATTTATTCCTACCCTCCTCAGAGCACATGGGCTTACTTACTGTTGGCTCACTTAACTTATATTTCTGAGGGTGAGAAAGCAATGCTTACAAATCAGACATCTGTGGTGGTTACTTTTACATGTCAATTTGGCTGGGCTATCATGCCCAGTTGTTTGGTCAAACGCCAGTCTAGATGCTGCTGTCAAGGTATGTTTTTAGATGTGATTAACATTTAAGTCAATAAACTTTGAGTAAAGCAGATTAAGCCTCTGTAATGTGAGTGGGCCACATCAAACCAGGTGAAGGCCTTGAGAGCAAAAACTGAGGATCTTTAGGTAAAAGGAATTTTCCTCAAGACAGCAACATAGAAATCTTGCCTGAATTTGCAGCCTACTGGGACTTATGAGCCCACAAAGAACGCGAGGCAATTCTTTAAAACAAATATCTTTCACTCTCTTTTTTTCTTCCTTTTTCTCCCTTCCTCAACCCCTCCCCTCTCCTCTCTCTCTCTGTTCATATGTACATATACATATATATATATACACACACACATACACACACATAAATGTGTGTGTGTGCACATGTATATGTGTATTTCTCTGGAGAACTGTAATACAATATCTAACATCATATGTTCTTTTCATGATGACTACAAAGCTTTTTCTGATTAAATTTATTAAACATTAAAATCTAAAGAAAAAATTGTTTTGTCTCTTTTTGATTTTTCTAAAGGTGAGAGTATCAAAATAACAATGTGAAAATTCAATTTCTAGAAGAAAACCTCTCTTGAATTAAAACTCCACTTTTTCTGTTTATTGGTTGTGTGACTTTGGACAAATCATATGACCACAAAAATATCAGCAATCTTATTATGTAATAACAATAGTAACTATAATACAAACTTGGTTAAGTTGCTAAGATACTTAAATAAAATAATGCACATAATGTGCTTAGCACAGTAACTGGAGCAATACAGTGGCTAGCTTTCAATAAATATTTACTCCTACTACTATTTCACTATTGAGAATAATAATAATGAGATTTCATATATACAAGTTGACATGAGAACAAACATAAAGATAATATATAATTTATATACCATGTCAAGGTTACTCTGATTTGGAATATGCATGAATTTTTCAATTTATTTACAAAAGTTTTAGACCTTAAATAACCTAACATTATACCTCAAGGATATAGAAAAGGAAAAATAAAGTAAGCCAAAGTTACCAAAGGGATGGAAATAATAAATATCAAAGTGGAAATAAATGAAATATAGAATAGAAAAATAATATAAAAATTGACAAAATTAAGAGTTGTTTCTATGGAAAGATAAACAACATTGGCAAACTCTTAGCTAAACAAAGGTGAAAGAAAAGGAAAAAGACTCAACTAAATAAAATCATAAATGAAAGAGGAGACAGCAACCAATGCCACAGAAATGAAAAAGATCATAAGGAAATATTGTAAGCAGTTATATGAGAGAAAATTGGGCAACCTAGAACAAATGGATAAAAACCTAGAAATATATAACCTGCCAAGACTGAATCAAAAAGAAACAGAAAGCCTGAGTGAAAGAAGCCAGATAAAAAAAGGATTCATATTAGATGATTCCATTTATTTGAAGTTATGAAAAGGTAAATTAATCCATAGTAACAGAAAACAAATCAGCGTTTGTCTGATAGTAATAAGGGTGGGGATGGGCAGGACAAAAGTTCTCAAAGAGGCACAAGAAAACTTTTTGGGGGATTGATACATTTATTTTCTTGATTATGGTGATGGTTTCATAGGTGTATTCATTTGTCAAAACATATTAAATGGTATACTTCAAATATGTGTAATTTATTATATGATAATCATAGCTCGATAAGGCTGTTAATAAAAGAGTCACTGAGTCCCCTTCAAATATTATGGATCAAAAATATAATTCTGTTCAGTGGCAGATAGTTCCTGAAATGTAGGAGAAAATGGTAGGGAAAAGAAATTGGTGAAGAGGTCCAGACGGTGGAAATCTAGAAAAAAGAAATTAAAACGTGTTACATAGTAAAATTACACTAGTTTTGAAATTGTGCTCCTGTAGTAATAATATTGGAGGTTAAATACCAGCTGCATTCAGAGGTAAGGGAAGCTGGGAGAGCACTCTTAACAGAGAGGCTGGCACATTTTTTTCTGAGCAAGCTATATGGCTGATGAGACCATAATGTCTGAAATTTAACTTGAGATGTGTTTGCTTGTTTTCTACAGTAAATATTCTATGCAAACCACATAATTTTATTTAAAATATGCACAGAAAAACAAAAGTATATTGGGAGATCTGCCTTTTTATGAAAAATAATTTACTAATTTCATCAATTTAATTTCATATTCTATTCTTACTTTGTTTCTCAAGTAATGAAATGACTGCCCCTAGCAAATGTCTATGGTAAATGTTGGGGAAATATGACTGAGGAATTAATGAAATGTGGCTCATAAGATCATTATTTTATTGTATTGCCCAATATTGCTGTATTAAAGACAGAAACAGGAGTTTGTAGGGTTTTGCCCTGAAAGAATGTGTGAACTCAATGGTTCACTTATCAGAGGATGTTATCATGGGGGATCTCTCAAATCTCCAGTAGGGAAGCAATCCAAGGGACTCCCTGGTTATCTCACTATGGGCTTTCCTGTGCCTTCAAAGGGAAGGCACGGTAAATATCTAGTCCGCAAGATAAGAGCTGGAGACAATGAGTGTACTTTGCTCTGAGACATGCCTCTGTCATAAACAACCTGTTTGTAGAAATTCAGGCATCCTGTTCACTCCTGACTGTCTATTTGCCTTTAAGTCCATAATAGATACATCAAAGAAATATAGAGTCACTATACCTCTGTTATTATACTTCTGTTAATTGATGACTACC
>CAUYRT010006793.1:0-14970 GCA_963574885.1 Lepilemur ruficaudatus
TCAGCCTCCGGAGTAGCTGGGACTACAGGCATGTGCCACCATGCCGAGCTAATTTTTTCTATATATTTCTAGTTGGCCAATTAATTTCTTTCAAAATTTTTAGTCGAGAATGGGCTCTCGCTCTTGCTTAGGCTGTTCTCGGACTCCTGACCTGCAGCCATCCTCCCGCCTCGGCCTCCCAGAGTGCTAGGATTACAGGCGTGAGCCACTGCGCCCGGCCCAACAGATATTATTGAGCACCTGATATATCCTAGGCACTGTTGAAGGTGTTGAGGATATAACAATGAAGAAAACAAAACTCCTTGCCCTCAGAGAGCTTACATTTTGGTGAGGGTGACATAAAAGAAGCAATAACTATGCTGAAATGCATTGGTCAATGTGTTTTACAAAAAGATTTAAGAAGTTACAATTATCCAAATCATTTACTATACATTAAAATTATATGTTTTCAAATCGGTAGCCAAAGTTTGTCTGAAAATGAAATTATGGATAAGTTGCAGTTATTGGTGACACAAGGTCAAAGGTAGGACCATGGGAGTGAGTGGCTCAGGTGTATAAAGGACAATCAATAGAGAACAGGTCAAGGAACTTAAAAGGGCAAGGTATTGAAGGAATATTGAAATCATCAAGAATTATGATAGGTGTCCCTGGAGAGAGTGGTAGAGAGATACAGTCTTAAATGAGTAGAAGTAACCTAGGGGAAGGGGCAATAAATTACAAGGAAGGCCGGGCGTGGTGGCTCACGCCTGTAATATTAGCGCTCTGGGAGGCCAAGGCGGGAGGATCGCTCAAGGTTAGGAGTTCCAAACCAGCCTGAGCAAGAGCAAGACCCCATCTCTACTAAAAATAGAAATAAATTAATTGGCCAAGTACAGATATATAGAAAAAATTAGCCGGGCATGGTGGCGCATGCCTGCAGTCCGAGCTACTCGGGAGGGTGAGGCAGGAGGATTGCCTGAGCCCAGGAGTTAGAGGTTGCTGTGAGCTAGGCTGACGCCATGGCACTCTAGCCCCGGCAGCAGAGTGAGACTCCGTATCAAAAAAAAGAAAAGAAAAGAAAAGAAAGAACTACAACTTCTGTTAGTATGTATTTGAGAAACAGAAAAGAAAACAAAATAACAACTACATTAATGAGGGCTGCTGGAGAAACATTGCCATCAAAGGAGAGCCAGGTTGTAGTTAAAGCAAGAAGGGAATGTTCAGAGAAGAGACTGGGGATATGAAGTATTTTGCAGATATTTAGTCCTGCCTTCAGTGGTGAAAGGGTTTCAAGAGATGGTGAAGGACTATAAGATGGAGTTATAAACAGTGATGTACAGATTGTAGGAACTTTAGGATCCAGGATATGAGGCATGGCTAGGGAATCCTAGATTCTAGTGATGACTGACATGAACAGGGATAAGGGACATGGTGACCTAATGAGGGACAGTGGTATAATAAAGGCTGTGAATGTTGAGAGGAGTAGGGAATCTTGCTGGGCTGTGCACAGTTCTTGGGTTCCCACTTGACCTCTGCTAATAGAGGTCAGTAGGAAGACATGCAGAGGGGATGTTCTTACCCTTATAATACTGACTCTCTTTTTTTCAATAAGAATTTGTATTGAATTGTAACATACATTAAATTGCATAAATCTTCCCTCTTCACTTCTTGGGAGCCTCTGGCTTATAGAGGGGCATTTTTAATTTCTGGCCCGTGGATCATTCTCTTGACCCCTGCGGATGCCAACAGCAGCAGTCCTCAGATAACTGGTTTTATTCATACTAGATGAGCTTATCTTGATGTTTGCTCAAAAAATATATGTTGAATTAATCAAGTGCCAGATCTATGACAGAAATACATTTTTTTTCTTTTGAGACAGTCTCACTCTGCTGCCTGGGATAGAGTGAGTGCCGTGGCGTCAGCCTAGCTCACAGCAACCTCATACTCCTGGGCTAAAGCAATCCTCCTGCCTCAGCCTCCCGAGTAGCTGGGACTACAGGCATGCCACCATGCCTGGCTAATTTTTTCTATATATTTTTAGTTGGCCAATTAATTTCTTTCTATTTTTAGTAGAGACGGGGGTCTCGCTCTTGCTCAGGCTGGTCTCGAACTCCTGACCTTGAGCGACCCTCCTGCCTCAGCCTCCTTTAGTGCTAGGATTATAGGTGTCGTGAGCTACCACACTCGACACTTACCAGAATGTTTAAAAGTTTCATCCATGTTGTAGTGTGGATCAGTACTTCATTTCTTGTTATGGCCAAATAATATTCAATTGTATAAATATACCACATTTTGTTTACCCATTCATCAATTGATAGACATTTGGGTTGTTTCCTTTTTGTTTTTGTTTTGCTATTATGAATAATGCCGCTATGGCATTCATGTACAGATTTTTATGTAGACACGTCTTTTAATTTCTCTTTAAAATATACCTATGGCCGGGCATGGTATATTAGAAGGAAATTAGCTGGAAAAGCTAAAGTATAAATGTCTAGCTGAATTGATCTCTTTATCATTATTAAGTGACTTGCTTTATCCCTGGTAATAACTTTTCCTCTGAATTCTACTTTGTCTGATATTAATATCCAACTTCATTTTCATTTTTGTATTTTTATTTATTTATTTATTTATTTATTTATTTATTTATTTTTGAGACAGAGTCTTGCTCTCTTGCCTGGGCTACAGTGCCGTGGCATCAGCCTAGCTCACAGCAACCTCAAACTCCTGGGCTCAAGCAATCCTTCTGCCCCAGCTTCCTGAGTAGCTGGGACTACAGGCAAGTGCCACTATGCCCGGGTAATTTTTTCTAAATATATTTTTAGTTGGCCAATTAGTTTCTTTCTATTTTTAGTAGAGATGGGAGTCTGGCTCTTGCTCAGACTGGTTTCGAACTCCTGACGCGCAATCCTCCCTCCCCAGCCTCCCAGAGTGCTAGGATTACAGATGTGAGCCACTACGCCCGGTCCCAACTTCATTTTTATTAGTTTTAGCATTGTATATCTTTTTCCATCCACTTAATTTTTTTTTCGAGACAGGGTCTTGCTCTGTTGCCCAGGCTGGAGCTGCAGTGCAGTGGCATGATCCATAGCTTACAGCCTCGAACTCCTGGGCTCAAGTGATCCTCCTGCCTCAGTCTCCCAAGTAGCTAGGACTTACAGGAACGCACCACCATGCCTGGCTAATTTTTCAATTTTTTGTAGAAATGGGATCTCCCTATGTTACCTAGGCTGATCTCCAATTCCTGGGCTTGATCCTCCTGCCTTAGCCTTCCGGAGTGCTGGGATTACAGGCATGAGCTACCATACATACATACCCAGCCCATGTATAGTCCTAATAACAGAGCTTCAAAATCCATGAAGGAAAAATTGATAAAGGTGTAGTGAGAAATAGACAAATCCACAGTTAAAAGAGATTCTAACACTCTCCTCTGAATAATTGATAGAATACATAGACCAAAAAAAAAAATCAGTGAAGATAAAGAAAACTTAAAAAAGCTTATCAACCAACCTAATCTAATTCACATCTATGGAAACTCCACTTTATTACACCAGAATATACACTCTTTTCAGGTGCACACAGAACTTTTACTGAGATAGGACATATTCTGGGCCATAATACGAGTCTCAATAAATTTACAAAGGTTCCAGTCATACAAATTATGCTCTAGGGTTGTAGTGGAATTAAATTAGGAACCAAAACCAAAAAGTATCTAGAAAACCTCCAAATATTTTAAACTTAATAAAACAATTCTAGGGTGGGGCGTGTGGCTCACACCTGTAATCCTAGCACTCTGGGAGGCTGAGGTGGGAGAATTGCTCAAGGTCAGGAGTTTGAAACCAGTCTGAGCAAGAGCAAGACCCCATCTCTACTAAAAATAGAAAGAAATTAATTGGCCAACTAACACTATTTAGTAAAAATTAGCCGCGCCTGGTGGCGCATGCCTGTAATCCCACCTACTCCGGAGGCTGAGGCAGAAGGATTGCTTGAGCCCAGGAGTTTGAGGTTGCTGTGAGCTAGGCTGATGCCACAGCACTCTAGCCCAGGCAACAGAGTGAGACTCTGTCTCAAAAATAAATAAATAAATAAATAAATAAATAAATAAATAAATAAATAAATAAATAAAATAAAATAAAAAATAAAATAGAATGATTCCAGTTCGAGCTTTAAAAAATTCTAGAAAATGCAAACATTTCTAGTGACATAAAATAGATCAGTGGTTGCTGGTGAAAAGGGCTGGGATAGGAAGGAGGAATTACAAAGACATATTAGGAAGTTTGTTGATTTATTGCTTCATTGACAGGTTGCCTGGCTAGAGTGCATAATAGGTCACATCAACCTCAAACTCCTGGCTCCTGGACTCAAGCAATCCCCTTGTCTCAGCTTCCGGAGTAGCTGGGACTACAGGTTCATGACACCATGACCCCTGGCTAATTTTTGTTTTTAGTAGAGACTGGTCTGGCTCTTGCTCAGGCTGGTCTGAACTCCTGAGCTCAAGTGATTCTCCGGCTCCAGCCTCCCAGTGTGCTAGGATTGCAGGCGTGAGCCAGTGCGCCTGGCCCAAATAAAATTTTTAAAAAAGATAATAGTACTATAGTTAGAGCATAAGATTTAAGTGAAAGAAGGGTCTGAGATATGTTCCTACTTGTTCCTCTATAACATGTACTGAGATTTTTCAACTACTTGTATATTTACTTAGTACTGTCATCAGACTGTATGATGGCAGTGGAGGAGAGTCTCTGGTGCCTATTCCAGTGCCTGGCATACAGGCTGAATACATACCCCTTGAATGAATGATTCAGAAATATGTAGAACCATATATGGAAGCCAACCTAAGGAATTTAATTATTTAATATATATTTTTTTAGTTGGCCAATTAATTTCTTTCTATTTTTGATAGACGGGGTCTCACTCTTGCTCAGGCTGGTTTTGAGCTCCTGATCTTGAGCGATCCGCCTGCCTTGGCCTCCCAGAGTGCTAAGATTACAGGCATGAGCCACCATGCTCAGCCAACCTAAGGAATTTAGATGGTCATATTTGCTTCTCCCATTAGACTGTAATTTCCATGAGGGCAGATATTTTATCTTATTCTCCTCGGGACCTTCAATGCTTAGCAAATTGTAGGAACCGAGGAATTTATTGAATTATGGATTAATGCTGATTCCTAATTGTTTTCATTTTCTGTTCCAATGAGGGATATGTATGGCTGAGTAGGCAAGCCTCCAGACACAGTATCTTCAACCAGAATTTTATGTTAGAATTTTAATTGACTTATTATTATTTTGAGACAGAGTCTCACTTTGTTGCCTGGGCTAGATTGAGTGCTGTGGCGTCAGCCTAGCTCACAGCAACCTCAGACTCCTGGGCTCAAGGGATCCTTCTGCCTCAGCCTCCCGAGTAGCTGGGACTACAGGCATGGGCCACCATGCCCGGCTAATTTTTTCTATATATATCTTAAGTTGGCCAATTAATTTCTTTCTATCTATAGTAGAGACAGGGTCTCGCTCTTGCTCAGGCTGGTTTCGAACTCCTGACCTTGAGTGATCCGCCTGCCTCGGCCTCCCAGAGTGATAGTATTACAGGTGTGAGCCACTGCACCCGGCCAAGACTTATTTTTAATAAATGATTTCATGATTAAAGTTTGAAAGTTGCTGCTTTATTTATTCAATGGGACTTCAAGTGTGAGAGGATTTTAGAACCAACCCACCTATGGGAGGCAAGCATAAGGGCATTCTGAATGAAGGGTAGGAGAACAGTTAGGGGACTATATAGCCCAGACTATCCAGGTGGTTCTAAGTTAAGGCAATGGCATTAGGACTGAAGAGGGGGATAAACAAAAATATATAGAAAGCAAAACCGGTAAGAAATGGCTAAGAGGAGTTTAGAATGATGGCAAGGTTGGGTTTTTTTCCCCTCCTTTATAAACAGTTTTTTTTCTTTCTTTTCTTTTTTTGTTAGAGACAGGGTCTTGCTCTGTTATCCTGACTGAAGTGCAGTGTTGTGATAATAGCTCACTGCAGCCTCAAAATCCTGGGCTCAAGCGAACCTCCTGCCTCAGCCTCAGGAGTAGCTAGGACTACAGGTTCACATGCCACCATGCCACCACTGCTTGGCTAACTTTTTTACTTTTTGTAGAGATGGGGGTCTTGCTGTGTTGCCCAGGCTCGTCTTGAACCCCTGGCCTGAGGTGATTTTCGTGCTTCAGCATCCTAACATGCTGGGACCAAAATTAAAAAAAAATTTGCACTTCCCTAGTGATTAGTTAAGTTGGGCATCTTTTCAAGTGCTGTTGGCTATTTATCAGTCTTCTTTGGAGAAATGTCTTCCTAAGTCCTTTGCCGATTTTAAATCCGGTAGTTTTTTGTTGAGTTTTAGGAATTCCTTATATATTCTGAATATTAACCACTTATCAGATACATCATTTGCAAATATTTTCTCCCATTCCATGGGTTGCCTTTCACTCTGTTGTGTCCTTTGATGTACAAGTTTTTTTTTTTTTTTTTTGAGACACAGTCTCACTGTGTTGCCCCGGCGGGAGTGCCGTGGTGTCAGCCTAGCTCACAGCAACCTCACACTCCTGGGCTCAAGCGATCCTCCTGCCTCAGCCTCCCGAGTAGCTGGGACTACAAGCATGCGCCACCATGCCCGGCTAATTTTTTATATATATATATTTTTTAATTGGCCAATTAATTTGTTTCTATTTTTAGTAGAGACGGGGTCTCACTCTTGCTCAGGCTGGTTTCGAACTCCTGACCTTGGCCGATCCACCGGCCTTGGCCTCCCAGAGTGCTAGGATTACAGGCGTGAGCCACTGCGCCCGGCCAAGGGTTAAGTTTTTTTTTTTTTTTTTTGAGACAAGATTCTCGCTCTGTTGCCCGGGCTAGAGTGAGTGCCGTGGCGTCAGCCTAGCTCACAGCAACCTCAAACTCCTGGGCTCAAGCAATCCTTCTGCCTCAGCCTCCCAAGTAGCTGGGACTACAGGCATGGGCCACCATGCCAGGCTAATTTTTTTTCTATATATATTTTTAGTTGGCCAATTAATTTCCTTCTATTTTTAGTAGAGACGGGGTCTCGCTCTTGCTCAGGCTGGTTTCGAACTCCTGACCTTGAGTGATCCGCCCGCCTCAGCCTCCCATCTTCTGAGATTTTTGATCTGTATTTAAAACTAGCAAAATTGTTCTTAGAGAAACCAGAGTGATCATATCGCTAATTTCAATGTTTTGTCAATTTTCTTAACCTTTACTCTCAGGGTGCCTCACCTATTATATTTTCAACATCAAACGAAGATCACTGGAATCTAGTTAATTCTACTGCCTACACATTTAGCCTAGAACCCATTCAGAATCATGTTTAATCTATATCACTCTTGACACCATCCAAGGAAACCTATGTCTTGCCATCTCCTTCGACTATCTGGGACCAATCAAGTCAAAATATTTATAGCCCTCTATTTAGGAATGCCTTATATTCTGTCATCCTTAATCATCTCCCAAAATATAAGACATGTTCCTCAGCTAATTTTGCTCATGTCCTCCTTTTCTAGTGTCCCAACTTTTCTGTATTTCTTTTATTGCCCACATTTCTTGTGATGTTTTCTTTGAGTCTCTTGCTTTAACTTAAACCTGACTGTGCTCCAAGGATGGTGCCTTCCCAGAAAATATGTCTAGTAGACTCTATTCATTCTTCCACTCCAAAATTACCTCAGGTTTAGGAGGTGTAATCGATATCTGTCTTAGTCTTTTCAGGCTACTATACCAAAACACCATGAACTCGGTAGTTTATCAACAATGGAAAGTTATTTCTCATACTTCCTGAGGTTGGGAAAACCAAGATCAAGGTGCCAGCAGACTGAGTGTCTGGTTCCTCTAACTATACCTTCTAACTATACCTTCACATGGTGAAAGGGGTGACCTAGCTCTCTGGGGTCTCTTATATAAGGGCAATAATCCCACTTATGAGGGCTTTGCTTTGATGACATAATCACCTACCAAAGGCATCAGTTCATAAAATCATCACCATGGGGATTAGGATTATGACATATGAGTTTTGGGGGAACATAAATATTTAGGCTACAGCATTCTGCTCCAGGTCCCCAAAATTATCGTCTTTTTCACAGGCAAAATGCATTCATTCCATCCCAATAGAGCAAATGTCTTAACCCATTCCAGCATCAATTCATAGCCTAAGTTCAAAGTATCATTTTAATATCATCTAAATCAGATATGGGTGAGACTCAAGGTACAATTCATCCTGAGGCAAATTTCTTCCCAGCAGCGAACCTGTGAAATCAAGCAAATTATGTGCTCATGAAATGTAATGGTGAGACAAAAAGCATACACAATGGGACAGACATTCCCATTCCAAAAACAAGAAATAGTGACCTTAGTGAAAGGTTCAAAGCAGGTCCAAAACCCAAAAGGGCAAACAACATTAAATCTTAAAGCTTTGGAATAATATTTCATTCAATGTCCCACACTGGAGCAGGAACTTGGTACTCAAATCTCTGGAAGGCTTTACCTTCATGGCTTTACTGGACACAGCCCATTCTGCAACTCTCATGGTTTGTAGTTTTGTAGTTGGATGCCTGCATCTCTCCCAGCCTAGAATTGCATGCTGGTGGATCTATCAGTCTAGGGTCTAGGGATAGTACCACCTAGGGACAGGTGAGGAGCAGTAACTTCATAGCTCCACTGGGTATTTCCCTAGTGGTGGTTCTCTGTGGTGCCTCCCCAAGCCCACTATCATGGCAATTCTTTGCCTAGGCCTATAGCTCTTCAGGGCAACTTTGAATTCTAGGTGGAGGCAGCCATACCTCCACAGCTTTGTTGGGTGCAATACAAGGCACACTGGGGCCCAACAGAGCTCCACCTGAGGCAGCCAAGGAGCACAGCAATAGAGTGTGGGGAGAAGAACCTGCAATGTGAAATAGTGCAGGGTAGTGGTAACCCCTCCTTTGATATCATTTTGGTCCCCAGTCCCTGACACTCTAGTATTGTGATAGGAGACGCAGCCTCAATGATCTGGAAAGAATGGGAATGGTTCCAGTATAAATAAAAGACAAATTTATAAGGTGATGGATATCCCAAGTATACAGATTTGACCTTTACAAATTACATAAATATGCTAAATTATCACATGTACTCTGAAACTGTGTACATCTATTATGTACCCATTAAATGAATGAATAAACAAATAAAATCACAGATCCTAAAAAAATATAATTAATTAAAAACAGAAATGTGTCTAGAGTCATTCTTATATTGTCTTGGACAATATGTCCTGGCTTCTGTTTAGATGGCTTCTGTTGATCCATATGAATTTCCTTATCCATATGAATTTCCTTATCAAATGATGGCTTAGCCACACCTTCATTCTCTCCTGAATAGGTTTTCTAATTTTTTTCTAATATGGATAGGCTAAGAATTTTCTAAATTTTTAATTTCTGCTTCACTTTTGATTAACAATTTTGTCTTTTTTATTTGTTTAGTAAATCTTTTTTAAAATTTATTCAGGACATTATGTGGGTACAAACATTTCAGTTACATGTAATGTTGTCTGTCCCGCCCAAGCCAGGGCTACAACCGTGTCCCTCCCCCATACAGTGTCTTTAAATCATTTCTCTCTATTCACATTTTATTATAAGCATTCAAAAGAAGTCAAGCCATACCTTCAACATTGCTTAAAAATTTCCTCATCCAAATATCCAATTTCATCACTCACAAGTTTTTCCTTCTACAAAACAGTAGGACACAAACACAATTCAGCCAAGTTCTTTGCCACTTTATAACAATGATGACCTTTCCTCCATTGTTCAATAACATGTTCCTCATTTCCATATGGGGCCTCATCAGAATGGCCTTTACCATACATATTTGTACAGTAGTCCCCCTTAACTGAAGGGTATACATTCCAAATCTCCCAGTGGAGATAGCACCGCAGATAGCACCAAACTCCATAATATTAATACTATTTTCCCTATATATACATAACTATGATAAAGTTTAATTTATACATTAGTCATAGTAGGATGTTAACAATAATAACTAACAATGAAAAGAACAATTATTAATACAAGATTATACTGTAATCAATCTTATGTTAATGTGGTCTCTCTCTCTCTCTCTCTCTCCCCTTCTCTCTGTCTCTCAAAATATTGTGTTATACTGTATTCACCTATTTTCAGACCACCGTTGACTGCAGATAACTGAAACCTCATAAAACAAAACCGCCACAGATAAGGGGAGGGGATACTGTACCAACATGTTGATTACAATCACTTTAGTATTCTCTGAGAAGGTTGGGGCTTTCTCTACAGCTTTTCTCCTCTCCTCTGAACTCTCACCACAATCATCATTAACAGAATGTTCATGGCAATGTAGGGTTTTTCTAGCATGCACCTCAAAACTCTTTGAGCCTCCACCAATTACCCAGTTTCAAAGACACTTGCACATTTTAGGTATCTGTTACCCCACTTCTCAGTATTAATTTCCTATCTTGGTCCACTCAGGCTGCTATTAATATTTAAAAATGTCATAAACTTGTTCACTTATAAGCAACAGAATTTTATTTCTCACACTTCTGGAACTGCGAAGTCCAAGATCAAGGTTCTGGCAGATTCAGTGTCTTATAAGGGCCAGCTTTCTATTTCATAGATGGTGCCTTTTAGTTCTGTCCTTACATGATGGCTAGCTCTCCGGGTTTCTTTTATAAGTGCACTAGTCCCATTCATGAAGGCTCTGCTTTGATGACCTAATCACTGCCCAAATTTCCCACCTCCTAATACCATCACTTTGGGGATTAGGATTTTAATATACGAATTTTGAGGGAGACACAAATATTCAGACCATAGAAGTATCAATCTTGCTCTTTATTCTATTACCCCTCTAAGCTGGTAAAACCTTATGAACCTATGAAATTAATGTAGTTGCATAACCTCTACTTCTCCTGTGTTGCTGCCTCCTACAAACCTCCTGTATATTCCCCATATTCATTGAAGAATTTTAAACCTAGCCAAAATTATCAGTTCCAAAATGTCTCAGCTTTACCCCAAATTTTATCATCACACAGATGAGCCATTTAACTCCCTGGTCTCCAAATATTTAAACCTTTGCATTTCCTGATATTACTTCTACTGTACCTCAGCCATCCATTCCTGTGCTCATATCTTCATCCTGATAATCTGGTACTTCTCCTTTCCTGAAAAATGATATTGAAGCATTTTCATCTTTGACTGAAACTTTGTCTCCTCCCATCTCTTTCATTCACTCATGTTACATCTGATTATTAATCTCAGAGTGACCACTAATCTTTTCATCCACCCACTTTCTCCTATCTTTACTCTCTTTCTTGATCCTAGATTTATCACTTTATTCTCCAGGCAATAATGTCAATTATTTCACTGTTCTGTCAATTTAACTTCCTCTGCTCACTGGATTTCAACTACTTTGGATGATTATTCTATTATCTATTTACTACCACATCAAATAGCATAAGTCCATGAGCTGTGTAATCATGATGAAGGTGTGTGTAACTTCCCATATTGTCTGTCACATTAAGCAGAAGGCATGCAAATGGGTCTCACTATGCTAATAAGGCCTAGCATAAGAATAGCAATGGAAGTGGTTACACATCTCCTGCCTTCCTATTAGATTTAAGTGTCTCTCCTCTACAGTTGAGGAGCACTCGTACTTGAGCACTATTAACCCTAGAATATCTCCAGGAGGTCTCACTTACCTTAATTTCTACTGATAATAGACAAAAACCTTTGGAACAAACAGAATGAATTGCGAATACATAGTAGCTCTCCAAATTCACTTGGATGTCTCTGTCCAAGGAAATTTCTGTAAAATAAAAAGGGCATTGAAAACTAAAAGCCATCGAAGGAGTCTCACCTTTCTTCTCAGACTTTGAGATTTTACTCAGCAGATATTCATCATGAGTTACTGCATGATGAATCATCAGCAGAAGGTTACTTACCAGGTTAAGTCTCTTCTACCATAGAATACATGCCTAAACCTCAGTGAGTTATAATCCCCTGCTACCAAGCCAGATTAGAATGGGAACACTGTATGGAAATATTAGCTCAAGTCAAGCCTTATCAGGTGGAAATTTTCAATAGATAACTTAACATATCTAGAGGAAAAATTATTGTCACACTCCACTGGTTTGAAAATTTTGATTACTCAAATTTATATGTACCAAGGTATCAATTTTCAGTATTTAATGAGGAATTAATGGAATAAATTAGGTGGAGGGAGTGTAGTGGGTGATTATTAGAAACTCCTAAGAAAGTTTGACTTGCTAGAGTTTTAGCACATTGGATGAGTGGAAGAACCAGAAGCAGATTTTTAAAATACTAATCCAGTTAACATTGATAAAGCCTAGTCCTAAATATGATTATGAATATCTACTGTATCAGACACTATGCTAGGTACTGACAATGATTGAGACGTTGAGACGTGTGAAATAGTACTTGTTTAGGAATACCTCAGAGTTTCATAGAGAAAATGGACATATATAGTCTGAAAAGCACTGTAATGAAAATATGAGAAAAGTTATATGAGACCTCAAGGAAGGAAATGTGAAAATATGCCAAGAAGAAAAAAACAGAGCTTCACATGGAGATGACATTTTATCTTTTCAATCAACAATAGATAATTAACTTGTGCTCACTAAGCACCAGGCAGGAGTGTTTAGCAATGGCCTTTGCTTATTTATCCTGGGGCAGCAGAACTTGACTTAAGTTTCAAGGCCATCTACTCTGTAACTAACATTAAACCAACAAACAAAAATACACTATGAAATAATATCTTCCCATTGTCATTATGATTTTTTAAATTAGATTAAACAAAAGTAACAGCCAACTAAGTGTCAGGTACACTAGGTGTTTTATATGAAACGTGCAATTTTAATTTCAAGGCAAACCATAATTCAAAGAATAATTCTGTTTTACAAACATTTACTTATTAAGCAGCTCCCTAGGATCAGGCATTGCAGTGGATGCTGGGGTACCAAGATGGTTTTTATCTTCAGGGAGCCCTTGTCTTAGTTAGAGACTCACACATGCATATGTAATTCTGATTGGCTATAGTAAATGTTGAGGTAAAAATACCAGAAATGGTGCTGTGGAAGTACAGAAGCAGCACATACATCCCAAAGTGTGGGCTCCAGGATGTCTTCTTGAGGAGGACTTGTTTGGATGAGACTTGAAGGATGGGTGAGTAGGGGTTGGCTAAGTGCAGTTATAGAGAAAGGACATTCCACAAAGAGAGATCTGGCTGAGCATATGAACAGAGGTGTGATGATGAGAGCTAAGACAGGCATCATTAGCTCTAAAACAAATATGAAAGTAGTGAGGCTCAATGAATTTAAAAAAACACCTCCTGACACTCCAACCGGGATCATCTGGCTAGTAAGTGGCAGAGTTGGGGATAAAACCCTGGCCGGTGTGTCTGCAAGTCCATGTTCTTTCCATCACTGTAAGCTGCTTCTTTACCAGTATTTAACATTTAAGCCTACAGACTTGGGAGTCTAGGCACTCTAGGGGGAGGAATTAAATTGACTGTAAATTCCAAGAAGAAAAACATCAGATGGTTAAGGAAATTTAATGGGGGAAATAAAAGATGAAGAAGAAGTCAAAGGGCAGGTGACAGAAGGTAAAAAAAGGAGAAGAAATGAGAATCCAAATTATAGTGTGAATAGTTGTTATTAAAAAAAAAACTCATGAATATTGTCATTGGGAGAGCTTGTATATGTCCAAATGTAGCCATCTCTAACTTGCACTGTCTCTTTTCCTAGTGAACACAGTGTTTATCCCAATCATTGCAAAGTTTGTATTCCCATAATGTGAAGTCAGATGGAAGCCTTGACCCATTCATTTACAATTCTTTTTTCCATAGCAGCATATATTACACATGCAAAAGGTTCCACAGTAATTATCCTCTGTCTTGTTCACTAAGACAAATGCCTTTAATAAAAGAATTACTGTGCTGACAGTCTTTAAAGGCCTTTTGCCTTTAAACTTCTTTTAAGTTTTCCCTGAGCACTAATGAAGCCAATTGTTATTAACGCGGGGCCTTTCCTTCACGTCTTTTGTATCCTCCTGTCATTGTAAAAAGTTAGACAAAACAGAGCCAAACCACAGTGCAGAACCATCATTTTTCCAGTGGGGAGAACAAAGCAAGCTGAAGACCTTATATTTGGAAGTGAGCCCATTTTGGAGGGGTAGCCAGCTACTCCTTGACACATCTACATGTTTGATGACTCAGGAATGGAACCAGCATGAAGTGTCTATCTAGTCCATTGCTGTTAACTGCTGATAGATTTTTAGGACTTGGTATTGTTTTGCTACATACTTTTATAGAAATATGGCACGAGATCTTACATTCAAGTAAAAAAAGAAATAAAATAAAAGGAAATAAATGTTAATGAGCTGTTCATCTCAGTATTGGAGAAATTCATTTGTAAACTGATGTACAGAAAATGATGTATCCACAATCAGGAATAGTCTGTCATCAAGTAAATATACCACAATAGGAATATACACCTACCAGTTTTCTACTTCCAAACTTCTTTTATTTGTCATGAAAATGTATTAATTTCTGCTAATCACCTGGTTTCATTGCGGTTGTAATTTGACTCTTCTCTGCTTCAGTTCATGAGACAACTTTTTTTCTCTTTATTTTCTTTCTTTCTTTCTTTCTTTTTTTTTTTACTTTACATATCATTCCTTTACTCCACTTTTTTTTTTACTAGTACTCAAAATTTATTATTATATTATGCTCAGAGTCACAGAATAATTGTTTCATTTCTGTTCTTTTTTTTTTAATTGGGGGAAAACTACAAAGCATTTACAGTACAATGTTTACAATCACAATTTGTAGTGAGCTGATTTCCCAAAATATATTACCACTCAAGTTGACTTATCTTGTTACATTCAAAAACCTAATCTGTCAAAGTAGTCCAGAGAGTACATACATAGTGCTCCAACTGTAT